>VYZX01030866.1:47310-71243 GCA_013401335.1 Brachypteracias leptosomus | reverse complement strand
GCTGAAGGAAGCTTAGTGGAGCTTCATGATCAAACCAAACCACAAAACAGTAGTGGAGTATTTGCTCCTAACAGCTATTTTGCTTTATTTCTGAAAAGCTCTGACAGGACTCTAGGTCAACCAACACTCAAGAGGAAAAAAACAGTTTCTCCTTAAAGACAGGCATCCTGGAACTGTTCCCCTGTTTTAGTAGCTGTCACCCAACCTCAGACTTCTGTTCCAGGCTGGTTGATGCATCTCTTGCAACCCTACCTACCCCACCCCACACTGTGGAAGGTTCTCAAGGACAAGAGCATGCTCAAGCTCTTTCCCCACAGGGTTCTCTATAAAGCAGGAGGCAGCAGTAAGCCTCAGCCATCTTCTTCACTGTTCAACCTTGTCTTTTCAAAGGAAATCAAAATTTTTCCCAAAGGAATGAGCAGAGAGGCCACCACAGAGGGCAAAGGATGTGTAGGATGGGAAACGGAAACTACGTTCTGGCTTTACATCCCAGTTTTCCAAATTGACTATGCAACCTTGCAGCATCAAGAGACTAACAGAGCACTTGGCATCTCAGCTAAAGCCACAGCTACAGTGGCCCACTAGACAGCACAGCCTGCATCTGCACAAGGGTAGAAATCCTGACTCCAGGAAAAATCTGAATACCAAGAGGCAAGTGTTTTCCCTGAGGTAACAGCCAGCAGTAGTGAACTGGTCATTTTCAGCAGTATCCATTAAATTGACAGGCAATCATTTGGAAGCAGTCCAACAAAAAAGAAACTGTGTGTTAACCAGAACCTAAATAACTGTTTGTCCCAAGAAAGGACAGAAAAGCCTCAACAACATGTTAGAAGACACCAGAACAAACTACTATACACAAACTCAATCCTAGTTTTCTTTTGCCCGTGTTAACTGGTATGGCTGGGTAGAATGAATTTCTCTCCCACTGAAGATACAGGATTAAGAGCTCCATAAAAAGAAAAAAAACATAAGAGAAATCTGAGCAGGACTGAGAACTTCACAGATCCAGTGCTTTGTGCCAACTCCTGCAGCATTCTTTGCTTTGTCAGAGGAAAGATTATGTTCCTGAGGGACTGCCATTCACCCTGCTCCCAGCACTCCCACAGCATGCTTTCCCTCTACACGTGTTTTCTTCCTTGTTCCACTGCCATTCTGCTGGGTTGGCTTCAGTAGCTCTGTAAACATGACCTCTCAAGAGCCTCTTTCACCTTCACATTCAAGGATACTTGAGTACAGCAATAAGACACATATTAGTCAAAGCAATAGCAGAAGGCAGTAAAATACAAAAACTCTCCCTGTGTTCTGTCAGCCTACTTGTAGAGCACAGTGTAGAGGTCAGACTTAGCAAAGCAAAGCTCTCTGCTGCACACTCACACCTCTGCCACCACCAACCTCTGCTGAAGGCAAGAGAGACCATTAGCAGATGCCTGCCAAGAATCCCAGAGAAGCCTGTGGAAGGCAGATAGTAAAGAAAAAGCAGGTATTTATTATTTACAGAGTGGTTGGCTCTCAATTGCAGCCCAGAAACTCTGCCAAGGACACGCACAGATAGCACAGCAGGGCAGAACAGGCATCTGTTTACTGAAATTAACAATGCTTGACAGACCTTTCTGCTTCACCCTGGCTGGTCTTGCAAGATGGAAGTTAAACCAGAATATTGTCATTCATAAGCCTCAAGGAGAGAAGAGGGTATTAAAGATGATACTTAAAAATAAAACGAAACAAATTCATTGCAAAAGGCTATGGGCAAGATTAAAAGCAGATCCCTAACAAGAAATCTAATCAGACAGTCCAGGAAAGCCACATGAAAAGGATATTCAGTCGAGGGTATCTACAAAAACCAACATGCTTTCATTTCCCCAAAAGAACTTGGTCCATTTTGCTTATTTCCCTGATGCTTCAATACACACCTCAGTAGCCTGTTATCAGGCACCTGAACATTCACTGTAATTTTCCTAGAATTAGATCATAAGCAGAAAGTTTCTTCATCTTATGATAAGAACACATTTACTACATAATAAACAAGGAAGGCAGAGATTTTTGGTAGCATTTTTGCCACCTCAAGACTTGAGGTCATTCTTTTTCCACAGCAATAAACACACTAATGCCAACTGGAGAAGAAGGAAGGAAAAGCAAAGCAGCTTCACGTGCTGCAATAGATACTACTACAAAACAACAAAGGTTTGCAGAACTTTGGTACCAGACTTCCCTCTGCTGTTCTTGCTGCTTTGGGAGGATTTGCCCTCATTTTGATCATCCCAGGTGTTGAGAAGTGTTTGGCTGGCTGGGTAGTGTCTGAGGTAAGCATTACCTTCTCTTTCCCTAGCTTGCAAAGACATTTTCTTCATTACATCACTTCCAGCCACCACAGCTCATGATAAGGTGTATGAGCCAGGTCTGTCATCAAAATTGAGCTGGTAGTCAGACCTCTACTTGGATTTGCCTGGTAAACAAACATGCACATCAAAAATCCCATGGGTTTATTCTGCAAGACTGCATGGGGGTATATGGGTATTTGTTTTATTCTTCCTGAACCATTCCAGATACTTAAAACTCCTAACAACCTCCCTCAATACATCTGTTACTGCAATTCCACTGTAGTAGGTCACTCCCTAGAGGTACTCCCTCTTCTCAGATTTAGGAAACTCCATAATGTCTTTCTGATCTTGACTGGGATATGCCCCTGCCCTACACACTCACCCCTAGAGATACTCATAGCACAGACACCATCTCTCCCACATTAACTGACTTTTTCCTGAGGTGGTTGTGCAAAATTAGTAGGTGAAAATCTCTTCAGTATGAGTTTTGGTCAGCTGAATTTAAGCCCAAGGACAAGCCTGAATTTCAGGTAGGATATTATAGAATTATTACTAGAGAATTATTAAAGAAAGAGTTGGGAAATTGTCTGCATATATTTGTCATATTGACTCAGAAAACTTTCTGCCTTAGTGATATCAATCTAGTCTAACAGTTTAGGGACACTTGAGTAGATTGCCACCACCTCCCAGTACTTTTGGGCAAACTTTACTTGTGAAGAGAAAGAGCTGTCATGTAAAGCAAACAATATTGTGTATTGGAACACAATAACATCCATAATTCTGTCACAAGTTTCAAGAGATTCACGTCTACTAAACTCATTCAGAACTACAAATGCACCACAAATATTATTTTCCACTTATGTTTTTCCAAGCAAAGTTTAAATATTTTAAGGCCTGCATTACATATCTCTAACGACACTTGATATTATAGGTTCTGAAAATGAAGATGAACTTTTTTCTTTGTCCCAAAATAAGCAAGTTGTAGAAAAGCAAAACAGAGCATAGAAGAAAACACTTATTTTAGATGTTAAAGTATCTTCTCAAGGGAAGGGCCAGGGCTTTTGTAATGTTTTTTAAAATAAAGATCATCCTTGCAAATTCCCATCCAGTTCAAGATGTGAGAAAACAAATGCATAGTCTGCCTTTCATATTCTTTGCCTCATTTTAACTTCAGTTATTTTCTACATGCATCAGACAAAAGGTATCATAATTTATAGAAAGATTGTTTCCCCTAGACAGCAGTATCATGTTGCTTCTGAAAATTTAAGTTACTATTCAACTGTTCACAGTTAAACAACTAATAAGAAAGAATATGCAACAAGAAGCTTACCTTTTACACCACCAAATGGTCCATAAGTCATATTACATGCAGTTCTCTGAAGATTATGCTCATACATCAGTTTAATCTGATACTGGTTCCCGTGTTCCACATTTCCCAGAGTTCCTACAAAAAAAGAAAAGGTATATATTTATATCTTTGATAAATGCCATGTGGAAGAAGTAAAGGAGTACCAGTTTAAAGGACCTGAAAAAACTAGAACTGACTCTGTGTGACTTTGAGATTTGAAGGCTCTCAATGCTGCTTTCTTTTCAAAAAATAAAAAAATTTAAAAAAAATCACCAAGCTACAAAATTCCTGAAGGCCAGACCAGAAATAAAGTCTCACTATACTAAATATAGCATAAAGACTTAGCAAGAGGCTGAGATTTTATTACTTAAATGTATTTTTCTCAGAAAGAAGCCTGCTCAAAGGGGAATCCTTACTGTTCTCTAGTTACTCAGCGAATAGATAAATTCAACAGCCAGGCTCAGCTGTAGGAGTCCCTGTCTCAAATTAAGCTGTAGCTGGTCATTAGCTATGATTTGACAAAGCTGTGCTTAGGGCACATTTACCACTTGCCTTTAATCTGTCTGAAATTCACTGCAGTGATCAATAATGCAAAGATAAGAGACAAGCATACAGTAAGAAAAATTATTTCATGATATAGATGACATTCTCTGACAAGGTTTGAGTGAACTTTAATTTCCTGATTCCTTCAGGGAACTAGCAGAAATTCAAAATGTCTTTCTAAAGAAAGTGAAGGTAAAGCTCCTCTTTCCATTATCATTTCCCTGCATCCCATAAAGAAAAAGTTCTTCATCACATAGAGGATCACTTAAGGACTAATATTAGCAAGAAAAAAAAAAAAAAGAAAAAGCCTTTGAGCACAGTCACATCACCAGGAAAAAGGTGTTTTGAGTAAATGATTTGAGTAAATGAGTGATTTGAGTAAATCCAAGCTAAACCCTTCCACAGCTTTAAGTAGACAAAGATTACTCCAACATTGTCTTAAACATGCTATGAAAAATCTGTAGTTTCTGCTAACTTTTTAGACAATTTCTCCAAAAAAAATCCAATGTAGCTTTTCAGCAATTATCCCTAAGCCTGGCTCATGTCAGGGAAAGTATTGGACCAGACACAGGGAAAAAGCCCTGTCTGGGTAAGTAACTAGTTAAGTAGCAACATCAGAGGAAAAACTATTTAGAAAGTAATCACTCTGTGCATACTGACTGTAATACAATATCCAGGCCACACTTTAGTCAGGAAGCCTGAAGGATGCTTTCATTTGTTGAGGAGAAGCAGCATACTTATTTTATCATAAATAACAAATATGACAACATGTGTAATGCAAGTAAAAATATCACTTTAGGAAAGTGTAATTTACCATCTAAGTGTAAAGAAATAATGATCATTATTTCTCAAAGGAGCTTGTTCAAAAGTAACCTGAAGTTTCCATTACAGCATAAATGCTTATAGATTAGTAGGAAAAGAAAAAATATCTATTAAAGCATTGTAAAATTTTTCTTTATTACTTAAAGGCTTAAGCCATGTAGACCAAACAGCAAATTTTAACTAGAAAAGGATTCTAGACTGACTTATTGTTGTATGCTATTAATATCAACTTCAAACTAAAAATAATTTTTAAAATAATAAAAATTGTACCAGTAGGCTGCACTCCTAAGACATTAGCACTATTACAGAGAAGGGAAAGAGTGAAAACTGCACTACAGCTCCAAGTATCACCCCTCAACAAAGACCAATTTCACAGATGTCTCCAGATAAGATAACTAGAAGGCAAACAGAATCTGGAGAGTGTTTGTAACCCAACTGCCTACAAGGCTGTGAAAATGAAGCAAGCTGCTTCTGCTACAAGGAAATCATGCTCTTAGAGCCAGAGAAAATGAACAATGTAGAGTTGTCTAGTGAATTTTGAAGGCAGGGGTACAATCAGTAGATTTCTCTAATCTGTGCTTTGATTTAAGCATATATTAGAGAGAATTCAGAGCATAGAATAGGTATTTAGTGACTTGTCTCTTTACATACAGAGAAAATACAGCATTTAGAATTTCCAAAGGCAGTAGAAGAAAGAAGATTTAAGAAAAAACATATTAGTTTCATCTTCTTACCAGTATTAACCTCCTATCTTCTCTTGGGCTACACTATCAATGTTCTGACTTTCTAAGAAGTTATCTGGATTTTTGAGTTCAGAAATAATTATAATTGCTTCATTTTGGAAGAGCTAAAGTTGTCATTAAACAACCATTTGTTCATTAGCATGCTAAACTGTAACACTTGCTCCTGAAACCATGATGAGAACTAGCTGTTTGCAGGCACCACCAACCACAGACAACCAACCACATCACAGCATCTCAGGCTCTGAGAGGATCAGCAAATCTCTTTTAACTATTGGGAAATATCAAAACCTAATTAAAGTTTCCTCTTCACACATGAGTTTGAGTGAGGGAACACAACAGCAGCTCTTCAGGGTTGATAAGTAAATAAGGCATATACCATGTTTAGCATTAAACTAACTCAAACTTTAGAATCACTAGTTTATATCCATAAACTAACCTGAAACTGCATAGACACAGAGTTTTCGGCAATGCAGCACGGCCAGATGAAGTCCTTCAGTACCACTGTAAAAAAGATTTTTAAAAGCATTGTTTTCAGGTAAATTCCAAGTAAAACGTATACAGGATAAAACTGAAATAACATGTTGAAATCACTTTCAGGTGTGGGCCTTATTTGGGTGTTAGATGCTAGCATAAAAACTCAGCACTAATCTTCCTAAATTCATGGTGCAGAATTTGAAGTTAATTTCAAAATTAAATGAATCCTTGAAGAATATGTTTTCAGATTTAAGTATGAAGAGCAAGTCAACTATTTTCCCAGTTTAGCTTGAAATTCATCTCAGACAAGGTGCTGTTAACTCTTCCAAAAACCAAATGGATATGAGGATCATTCAAACAAATATTCAGCAACTGCACACAAGTTTTTTTTTTAAATTCACTTTTGTAGTAGCTGCATGGAACCTAAATTAATTAAGCTATAGGGCAGAAGTCATAAACTTAGAACCCTATATTCACATTCCTCTTCACCCAAACCTTAGTGTTTCCTGCAACAAAAGCTCTTTTGCTGTAACTATAGAAAATGTTTTAGATCATTTCACAGGGTAAGGCATTAGAATTCCTGCACAGGGTCACTCCATGAGTACCTGAATAAAAGAACATTTTCCAACTAATACAGGCCTTTCAGCTTGTGGCCTTTGGTCTCAGAGAAGTCTTTCCTGTGGCTAGCATAGGTTTTTCTCCCCCATTTTAAAAATAAAGTTATCCTAAGTAGATTCTCTTACAGCCAATTAAATATAAGTCCTTTCCCTTAGAGTCACAGTATCTCTCCTCTACCCAGCCACTTATTTTCACTAAATTCACAGGAATTAAAGATCTTCAATTTCTATCAAACCCCAAACAACTGGCCAGTATCACATCTTAGACTATAACAATTTACTCAAGTTTTCTTAACACCTAAAAAACCTTTCAATATAAGGATTTCCCTGTTCTACATACTTTTAAAAAAAATCATACAAATACCTGGCAGGTAACACTGCACATACAGTAAAAATTCTCCCACATCAAAACAATTCAAGGAGCAGCTCAAATGCATACTACAGTATCCATAGATGGGTTTAACAGTTGTCCAGCTGGAAACTGAAAACTTACTCCCCAATACAAATTAAGTAAATGACATATAAGCATGAAATAAAGAGCAGCATAGCCTGGTGTTGACTTACGAAACAAATTTTCCCACTTCCACCTGCAATATTGGTTCTCGTAGCTGCACCTCCAAGAGCAAGTCTTCAGGTTGCACTCCATCTCCAGGTTTCACAGGGTGTGGATTAAAGATTCGCAGGTATCCCATATAACTGCCCACAATAATTTTATCTACAAAAAAAAAGAAATAACCAAAGGAAACTACAGAATACAATAGCACACGTGGAATTCAATTTGCTGCAGAAGAGCTTCAAAGGATATCCTAAAAAGAATATTTACATGATTCAATTAATTTTGATTATGCTTCATCTTCTAGGTTAAGACTGGCAATTTGTTTTTTCATACATTCAAGAAAATCTGAAAAAACATCCATGAAAAGCAGCTCATCTTGAGTGCCTTCACACAGCACATACAGGACAACCAGGTGGTCAGGCCCAGGGAGCACAGGTTTATGAAAGGCAGGTCCTGCCTGACTAACTTCATCTCCTTCTGTGCTTAATGGATGAGGGAAAGGCTGTGGATGTTGTCTACCTGCATTGACCTTTGACACTTGTTTCCCACAGCACTACCCTGGAGAAACTGGCTGCTCACAGCTCTCTTGGTACTCTTGCTCATGGTACTCTTCATTAGGCAAACAACTGGCTGGATGCCCAGGCCCAAAGGGCTGTGGTGAATGGAGTTAAACCCAGTTGGTGGCTGGTCACAAGAGGTGTCCCCCAGGGCTCAGTATTGGGGCTAGTTCTGTTTAATATCTTTATCAATGATCTAGATGAGGTGATCAAGGGCACCTTCAGTAAATTTGCAAACACCATCACATTGGGCAGGAGTGTTGGTCTGATTGAAGTTCTACAGAGGAATCTAGATGGGCTGGATCAATGGGCCAAGGTCAATGGGATGAGGTTCAACAAGTCAAGTGCCAGGTCCTACACTTGGGCCACAACAACCTCATGCATTAACACAGGCTTGTGGAATAGTTGCCAGAAAGCTGCCCAACAGAAAATGACCTGGGGGTGTCAGTCAACAGCTGGTTGAACATGAGCCAGCAGTGTGCCCAAGAAAGCCAACAGCATCCTGGCTTGTACCAGAAATGGTGCTGCCAGCAGGACTAGGGAAGCGATCATCTCCTTGTACTCAGCACTGGTGAGGCCACACCTTGAATACTGGGTTCAATTTTGGGACCCTCACTCCAAGGACACTGAGGTGCTAAAGCATGTCCAAAGAAGGGCAACGAAGCTGGTGAATGGTCTAGAGAACAAGTCTTGTGAGGAGCAGCTGAGAGACCTGAGGTTGTTTAGCCTGGAGAAAAGGAGGCTCAAGGGAGACCTCCTCACTCTCTAAACTCCCTGACAGGAGGGTGTAGCAAGGCGGGCATCAGTGTCTTCTATGATGTAGCAAGCAATAGGACAAGAAAAGCCTCAAGTTGTGCCAGGGGAGGCTTCAATCAGATATTAGGAAAAATTTCTTCACAGAAAGGGTTGTTGTTAAGCACTGAAAAAGGCTGCCCAGGGAAATGGTGGAGTCACCATCCCTGAAGGTATTTAAGACATGTAGACTCAGGGACATGGTTTAGTGGTGGACTTGGAAGTGCTCGGTTAACAGGTGAACTCAATGATCTTAATGGTCTTTTCCAACTTAAATGATTCTATGGTTCTATTAATTTCTACTGGAAAAGGTTGTACACCAAACCAGTAACTGCTCAACTTTGTCCAAATCCTCCTCAAAGAGGGACAACCTAAAATAAAAATTTTAAAAGAGCATGGCAATGGTGAAATCAAACTCAGGTACCTCTATGGAGCAAAAAAGAGCTTCAAGGTGAGCATGAGTCTATCAAAGAAAGATCTCAAGTATTTAATTTAAAAAACACACACACAAGAACACTCCCTGACAGCAAAGATCATTCCACATTAATGACTATATAGAAAAACAGAGTTTATTTATGCAGAGTCAATTATTTCAATGTCCCTTTATTTTCCAGGCAAAAAAGGTTGGTTGTTTTTGTAAATTCTTAGCTTATTAGCTCTCACCTTCCCCTTTCAAGTTTTTCAACTACTTAAACTGTGTTTGCTTCTGAAAGTAACTGAAAACGTGCTATTTTAAAAATATCTACCATTGTGGGAATAAGGCATAAGAAAAATTACTCCTGAACACAAGTAAGAAGTAAGATGTTTATAGACCTATGAAAATAAAAAGACAAATGGCATTGAATTTGTTGTCTAGAAGGGCACATTAGAGATAGCAGACTTCAGCTAGCCAACTAGCCTGGCTAAGAAGCTCTCAGTGTGCATTGGTCAAAGCAATCTTGAGGCTGTGTAAAGTCAGCAGGTATGTAATTCTGGATTTACCTTGTCCACTGCCACTATTATCAACATCAGCAACACACAGACAGCCTTGATCAAATTCTTCCTTTTCTCCAAGTGTGGTGGACCACCAGTCTCTAGCTTTAAACAACGACATTCCTCTTTACTGAAAAGGAAACAAACCATTGTTAAAAAGCGTATACTAATAAGTATACAAATGCTAACACAAACAGCATTTTCTTTCTTAGCAACAAGTTTTATTGTGTATATTCCATCTCTTAGCTTCACATTGCTCTAGTGTAAACGGCACACGTGTTAATTTCAGGTGACTTGTGTTTATGTAGTTCAGAAAACAACCTCAGGAGACTTCTTGTCATTAGTTTACAAATGAGTTGAAATAGACACTAACAGTTACATGAAGAAAAAGCAAGAAATAACAGCTTTAAATTGCTAAAAGCCTTCAAGCTTTAAGAAAGTAATGTAAGTTTTTCAAGTCACAGAACTGAGGTCTTCTCTCTTACCAAGAAGCATCAGGAAAAAAAGATCCTGATGCAAGTCTTCTGGAAGAGAACTTATTTTTAGAAAAGCAAATGAAGACATAAACAGACAACATCAAAACCTCCCCCGAGTAATCGCCTTGAAGATGCCCTAGTGACATGACTAAAGAACTCGGTCAGATAGGGCACAAATCAGCTTTTCTGCTCGCTACCTGCTGCTATTTTAAGAAGGGGGAGGTGGGGGGAGAAGAGAGAGGAGACTAATCCTTTTTGTAGGAGTCTTGACAAGAATGTTCCCCTGGTTCAGAGCTCTCAGCTCCGTTCCCGTGCTCTGCCATGAGCAGGACAACCCTGAGCCCGCCGGACCGCAGAGCCCTCAGAGGAGCCGAGGGGCAGCCAGCAGCGCCAGGTTCTGTCAGGAAAGGAGGAAAAATGACGGATTTTCCCTTGTTTTCCCTCAGAAATCCGCGCTCCCTCTTTGAGGGAAACGATGCCTGGCATAGAAAAACATTTATTTTTTCCACCTTCGGCGTCACCGTCGCTACGCCAGCCGGGCAAGCTGCTGCTGACACAGCCCTTCCCGCACACCCTGTCCCTCACAGAGCAGCACCCACAGCACCTCCACCCGCGGCCGGACACCCCCCCACAACCCCCTCACAACCACCCACCCCCCTACCCCGGAGCGGGAAAAGGGAGACAGAGACCGGCGGGGGCTTCCCTGGGCGGGAGACGGCAGCTCCCGGGCGCGGTGCGGGCCGAGCTGCTCCGAAACCGGGGCTGCTGCTGCGGCAGCTTCGCCCTGTCCGCTCCTTGGCGGGGAGCTCCTGGCTGAGGCGCGGCGGTCACAGCCCCCTCCCCAGCGCCACCGCCGTCGCCATCTCCGGCGTCCTCCGCCCCGCGCGCCGAACTCCAGCCCGCCCACAAGGGGCGGTGCGCGCGCTTCCCGCCGGCACTTGGGTCGTGTAGTTCGGGGAGCTGCGGGACGGGCTGTTGGGCTGTCCCATTTCGTCCTCTGCCGGGGTGGGGGAAGGAAAACCGAAGCATTCCTTTATGTTTCCTGAGGAAAACACCTGGCCTTCCTACGAACGCTTTTCTTCTTGGAATCCCTCGCAGAGACCTCTTTCCTTCTGCGCAGCTCTCTCCGCCGCCCTGCTTCACCGGCTGCCCTCTTCCTCTGCCTCCTTCTCTCCCCCTGTTTTTCCCCTTTAAGTACCGCCGGCAGGCCGCGCGCACGTGACGCCTGACGGGGAGCCCGCGCCGGAGCGCGTGCCGCGGGGGCTGCCGACTCGCCGGGTGCTGGCGGCTGCTGGGGCCGGTGCTGAGGGACAGGACAACAACACACACCCCCCAGAACCTCCCTACCAGCGCCAACCGCCCTCTCCGCCTTCAGCGACCCCGCTTCCCCCCCTAACCCCCCTCGCCGTGGCTTGGCGTGCCCCCCTGGGCAGGGAGCTACCATGGACAGGACCGCCGTGGCCAAGATGGGAGCGGTGGCCAGCGCCAGCGTGTGCGCCCTGGTCGGAGGGGTGGTGCTGGCCCAGTACATCTTCACCATGAAGAAGAAGACGGGCAGGAAGACAAAGATCATCGAGATGGTAAGTGGTAAGAGGCCGAGAGTGGGGCGGCCCTGGGGCGGAGGGCCGCTGGCCTCCTCTGCGTCTCCTTCTCCTTCTTTCTCCCCCTGCCCTGTGCAGACACGCAGATATCTCCACACACCCGCCTTCCACCGCCCTCGGCGGTCCCACATACCCCAAATCCCAGACGCTTGCCCAAAGCCCGGCAATCCCTTCTCCTTCCCGGCCGGGCCCCGCAGGCCCTGCTGTAGGCAGCTGGTCTGCTGGCTGCCACCGAAAGCTTCGATAGGTCTCCTGTGCAGAGGTGCGGGGCTGTCTGTGCCTTGTGTCCACCCTTGGAGGCGAAGGAGGGATGTTGAGCCCAGGTTCTGATCGTTAAGGACAGATGCAGCTGTTCCACCACAGCATGATCCATTAGCTCTAAGAGTGTCTGCTCTGTCCTGTCCAGCCCATATGTACCTATGTATAAAGCTATATGTCTTGGTGGTGATTTAAAAGCCTCTTTGTAAGTTGTTTAGAAGAAAAGGGGGGGAAGAGGGTGTTTAGCCATCTGTTGAAACTGGAAAGCAATGCATATTCACAGTTACTATAAAAGGATGATGGAGCTCTCTTTCTACTGACCTTGTTAAAGCTGTTATTTAGGGTATTATTTAAATATCTGCTTATCAGTAACTGGATAAGTAAAGGTCTTATGTAGATAATATGCCAATTACATTGAAATCCTTCAAAATCTAGGTTTATGATTTGCTACACTGAAGAACTGGACTAAAATCAAGTCGGTTGATGCTAGCCAAAGCATATTTTGTGATCTCCCCTGCAAAACCATACTAAAAGCTCAAATTTATTTTTTTTTTAATTATTCATGGAAGCACAGACTTTGCTAAGAACTACAATTCCGTATGTAAATTGTGAGCTAAGTACTCACTTGGCTGTGTTCTGCAGCACTTGCCAGTGGAGTTTGGGATCATGTGAGTCCAGAGAAGAATTCCACTGGGTGTTTCTACTAATCATAGAGTCATCATACTTACTGTTGAAAAAATACCTGAATGCTGTTTCCAGTCATTGGTCACAACATTTGACAGTTGGAGGGGGGTGTCTTGCTCTTTAGTTTCTGTGAGCTCACTTACAAACAGCTTGTGGGAGAGCAGAGTTTGGATTGCCACTTTTGGGTGGTTTTAGATATATTTCTAAAAAAAGGACTCTGGACTCTATAGTAGGACTTTACAAAAAGTAATTTGAAAACTTACAGTGGCACTGTAAGTTTTGGTTAACTATAAATTATGGTACTGGTTAACTATAAACTATTCTTCAAAAAAATTTAAGTATTGTAGTACTAGAACTTACTTTAGAGTTATGTGGACCAAAAAAATAGCAATGTTTAAAAGCCTGATCGTACAGACACTCAAAAGGTAGATCCAATAGTTTCACCAGCTCCTATTTGCAATATCTCATTTAAGTTGTAGTTCAGAAAGTGCCTAATAATTGCTAAAGGTGTATTTGTATTAACTTTCTGTGCAGTGTTTAAATGGTGCTTTGCCTGGGAAGACTTCAACTTTTATCTTTGTTGCAAAGATTTTGCCTTTAGTAGGGAAAAATTTTTTGCACCCATGTTAAATTGATATCTGGTAAGTGAGATAACATTTTCAGAGCTATCTTGTTGGATACAGAGCTGTGATCCTACGTAGATACTTTCAACAATTCTGCTTTTATGATTAGAGCTTTCCTCAACTTTAAATTGCAACGAAAAAATAAAGCTTGGTCAATGCATGTAGGCTTTCTAACACAGAAGCATTTAACAACTGGATACAACATGTTACTGCTCCCTGCTCACTTAGCTAACATTTCAACCTGCAAGTTGGCAGCTTCCTCAGCTAACAAACATCTTCAGCTCATCAGCTGCAAGTCTTCTTTCTTCCTCAAGGAGTATTTTCTGTGGACACATGTTATCAGGCTGTGAAATTTCCTTGAAATAAGTGAAAGTTATGTACATTTCATACCAGCCACTTGAGACTGTCAAATAAGGGCAAGAATGTGTTTGTTTTACTTGAATATGCTGCATTCTGGAGAACTTCCTGAAATAGTTTTAGGCACCCCTGTAAATTTGATTCAGTGTTTGTCATTTGCAAGACACTGCATCTGGTTTAGTTTATCAGGAGAGAGACCTTCTTCTGAGCTTTGTGGAGAAGGGGCTGTTTTCCAGTCTGTAATTTAGTGTGAGTTAGAGGGGTGCTGGGGAACAATACTGCTTTATTGAAATGCAGTTTTTCCAAGACACAAATTACTGTACCAGGCTGGTAAAATTGCAGGATCATTCTTGTATTTTCAGCAGATTTTTTGGTTCTAATTTTCTCTGAGGAACATTGCACTTTGATTTTATACCTGCATTAGACTCAGAATTACCTTGATTTATAAATTTCCAAAACCAGTAGGGAGCAGGCCTGTTTACACCTTAGTTCTGTGACTTTAATTCTCACTAATGGAATATTCTTTCATTATACTTAACTACAGCAATACATTTTTTGACATTTTCTCAGTTAAAATCAGGTGAATATAAGACCCAAGTGTAAGTAAAGAGATGACTTACAGCAGTGTTTAAATGCTAAAAAGGCAGTTGGCTTCACAAATCAAATAGAATATCTGTAAGACAAGTTATTTATGACATGAAAAAAGTTTAATGTGAAGAAAAGTAAAAGGATTCTCAAGCATTGTGGAAAATATAAGAGTAACTATGTTTCCTTGTTGAATAATAAAAATCAAGAAAAATATCTATCTTGCATTTCAGTAGATTAATTCTTCAGCAAAGTAATGAGCTTGGTACGCGAATTTAAGCTTAATAAAGACACCTTAAAATTACTGCATCTTATTTGGAAGCAAAGGTTTAAGTTTGGAATTAAAGTAGTAATGTTGTGTCTTCATTGGCCACCTGAAGTCTGCAAATCAGGAGTTTCCCTTAGGCCCTGGTACCTGTAGACAGAGTTACTGTGGCTCCACTTCTGAAGTCACAGAGGCATTAACAGTAAATACACAGCCAGTCATGTGGAGTTTTACTCCTTGTGGTAAGAAACAACCACCTCCCAAAGCCTTCTGGATGACTTTGTGCAGTCAAATTGCCATGTTTGTGAAACTAAAAGTATTCCTACAGCCAGGGGAAGGTAAAAGTTAGCCACAAGGTTGCTAACTTTAAAGAGAAGTTTAATAATTAATTAGATTCTTAAAAGTAACTTATTAAATAATACTTGATAGCTACTTTTAAAAGAGATTTAACCTTACAGCAACACTCAATCTTCAGGATTCTTCAGGCTCCAGCAAAGTTTGCAATAAACTTGTGGATCCTTATATAGCAAATCAATTCTACTGACAAAAGGCTTCAGTTTCTTGCTTATTCTTTGCAAAGCCTTTCAGAAACTCAGCAGAGCACAAGTGTTTACAAACTAGAGTAAAAAATGTTGCCTGTGTCTTGTGGAAAACACTCACCTGTAAGGAATAGCCCACGCTGACTAAAATGTGGGCTTAATGTAAGGAAAAACTGCTTAATAGAATAACAGTGTATTTTGTTGTTAGTTTCATAAACAACATTGTTAGAACCTTGGATTTTTTTCAGCAGCTTGTTCCTTACTCTTTAGTTTTGTTGGAGCCTTTAATTGTATTTATTTTATAAGGATGAGAAACATAATAGAACTGGTTGAAAATAGAATAGCAGAATACCTTAAATGAGAGTTATTCTCTCAAATTTGCTTTCCAGAAAACTGGGCAAATGCTTAGTGACATTTGTCTATTTCTGCATTCTGTCCCTAAGGGAGAGGATCTGACTACCAGAAAAACAGACTTGGTATCACATTTCAACAGCAGCAAAGGAAAAATCAACTTAAAAAGCAGTTTCTCATTCTACAGGAAACTTTTCAACCAGCTGTTGTTAAATGTCTCTGGCCATTTTCTTTTTGTTGGGAAAGGAAAATAAATGCATGGATTTTGGCAGTATTGGAATTTACCTGGAGAGAAATAAACAAATGAATAAGAAGTGAGTTAACTGTGATTTATCTACTTCCCTAAGAAAGAAAGGAACATATTCTGTGGGTTTGTGTGGGGAGGGTTTTTTTATTGTCATTATTTCCTTCTACTTGCCAGTCTCTGGTGAGACTGGATCCTTGTTTCATGGGGCATCAGAGCATTGGTGCCAGAGTTGAAGGGTACAGAGCTTTCCAACTGGCAGCAGTCACATACCACTCTGCTGCTTTATTCTTGTCTTGTTGCTAGTAACTAGTTGTTATAGTAACTGTGACGTTGCTCTGGCACGAGGTATTGGTGACCTCCACGTGGAGAATAAAGTAAAGGAGTATGTGATATGTAGCATATACATTCAAAAATCTAAATGGCTTCTTGTATGTGAAACTCCTTCATCCATACTCTTTCCTTTACAAAAACAAAGAGTTTGAGCCTGAGCAAACTGGAATCAATAAAAACATGGAATCTAACAATACCACTGCAGGACACTGTCACTTTGTGGGTGTCACAGTGATATTTAAAATGTCATGACCTTGAGAGCTATCCAGTGATGTGGTCCATGTGGGAATAATGCTGTTCCAAAAGAATGCTGTTGTGATATGAACCTAAGTAATGAAAAGTGAAAGAATTCCCAAGTACTGCCCCTACGTATTGACATGTAACTGAGACCCCTTACATCACTAGCAACTAGAGTATTAGAATAATTTTTAAATTTTGTTTTATATTGTTAATATTTTTAAAATGAGTTAAATATGATGAATACTGGAGATATAACTATTTCTATAAAACTTAGTATTTGCTTAGACTGCATGCCTCAATAGAAAAATCATATTGACAGAGTGATAAACACCAGCATTACAAAAGCAAAGGTGTGTTACCCACAGGTTTTTTGCACAGATAATTATAATATATAATAACCTAGAATGTGGCTTGTAAAGCAAGTTTATACAGGCCAGCAAAACCTCTTTAAGCATAGCTCATGTTGATACAACTTAGATATTACTAAGAGGTTTTTATTCTCACTGTAAAATAATTCAGTTGAAAATTTTTAAAATTTGGATGCTAGGAGAAGAAAAATTGACTCAATCTCTGTGTTTTCTTCTGACACTGTTAAGAATCAAAAAGTAGTCTACTGTACAGGTTATGTACATATCAATATTTTACTTTATTTACTATCATAAGCTGATTGTACAATTTAACCATCTGTTTTAGGAGTAGGTTTTAATTTTCTGAAACTGCTGTTGCCTTTTTTTTTAAATTCAGTAGGTCTTGAAACATTCTACAAGAAATGGGTATGGGAAGATCAATTAAATCTTTAATTCTGCATTAGTTTCTTTAGAACTCCTTTATACTAGTTAGCAAAAACATCAAGATGAACTACATCCTAAAATTGAGGTCCAAGTAGTAAATATAAGTAAATGTCAGGATACAACTCCTTTTACAGATTAAGACCAATAGCAAATACTGGAGATATTAAACTTGTTACCTTTAACTGTCCAATAATACAAGTGGTAGGTTTTTAATTGTCTGAACAGACATATCATTGCAAACTTGTTCATATTATGAATTAAAGTTGCATAGCATTCCAACAGTCAGTCTTGTGTTAACAAGAGTTATGAACTTTTATTTAAAATATCTAAATTGATAATATAGATATAGAAGAAACCCAGGGTATAGATCTAAGCATTTATAGGCAGGATAATACTGGCTGTAAATTCAAGAGCCATTTTAAATGTACCCATACATGTTAAAATTTCATAATTTAAGTAAGACTGGAAACTTTGAAGTTCTTTCCTTAAAAAGAATAGAATAGCTGCCCCTTACCTTTTATTTTCACTCAATTGAATTGCATAATGGAAAATATATAATCCTTTTCTGTGTTGGCTAGTTCCAGTTCACATGAATAGCCTTCAAGGCATCAGCCCCCTTTCTTCCCTCCGTGTGTCCATATGCAAGCATATTTTGTGCAGGTATGTTACAGCATAATCTCCACTTACTGTGAAGAGTCAGTCTTGGAGAGAGTTGAAGGAAAAATACTGGAAGAGAGTCACACTGTTAGATTTTATTGCTACAATTTGGTGCATTTGTCTGGTAATTAATTTTCAGGATTCCATTTCTAGCTGGTTGAGCTGCAGCAGACAGCGCAGAGCAGCAGGTGGCACTCATGTGAACTCTGTAGATCTCTGAAGATGGACAGACACTGTTTTCCTGTCATTTAAGAAATCCTGTCCCACAACAACTGGCAATTCTTGGCCACTACCCAACTCCAGGTCTGACATGTACAACTGAGCTACAGTTGATGTGTAGTGACTGTTTCTCCCTGGGGCAGAAGTCTTCATGTAGCAGTTACATTGACTAGTTGGTGGGTGTCAGCCACTTTCTCTTACCCAAAAGTAATCACTCACCAATGGTCAGCTGCTGGAAGACATCAGAGAACTTTGCATGATTGCAGCAGGCAGATTTTTAGTCCCTTGGCACTCACACAGCACCTTGACTGGCACTGTGCCACAAAGTTGGGATCTCTGACTGTTGTGTTGGTCACCTCTGTCTTGAGGTTATTTGTGTGGAGTTTCTGACCGTTTAAGGGGAAAAAAAAAAAAATCAGGGCTCATTAAAAATCCACTGGATTTTTCTAATTGACTAGTCCTTATATGAATAGAGTGTTTTACTTGAATATTAAAGGTGAAGCATTTTTCAGTACAAGTGGACATATGCTTGAGGTTGCAGCACACAGCTCAAAGACATCATGTTTAAATGCTAAAAATAACTACATTCTTTTTGTTCAGTAATGCCACAAAAGAAATCAGAACTGCACTGACTTAGACAATAATTAAAAAATTTTTAGTAACATTTTATAAATTGTGTAAATAATGCCTATTGCTAGCAGGAATTGTGGCTTCTGCTGTCATATATGCCAACCTTAAAAAAATCAATATATTTAATTTGTAGTTTGTTTTCCTAAAGGGGTGAGACTTGGACACTGAAAATTCATTAAGTGTCTGAATACAGAATTTCAGACTTCTTGAGCTGGTTTTGCCACCAAGAAAGATTCCTGTTCAAATGCACTTCTCATTCCTCCCTTACTTAGCTGTAGCTTCCTTCCTGCACCTTTTATGCAAAGAACTATTTGCCTGCTTTGCAAATTGGATCACTGAAATAATCCAAGTTTATTAGAGCTTTTGTTTTGACCCGAGAGTTTGTTTTACTCCACCCTTAACACCAACAGAATGAATACCATGGAAATATACCATTAAACCTGCTCCCTCAAACCTTTCCTTTTTTGTTGGAAACTTACTAGTTATCAGGTTAAAAATGTAATTTTTACTCTTAATTATTAACTATCCTGAATTGCCTCTGCATTTGCAAGGTGAATCAGTTATGAGTAAGCCTCAATCTGGGCTGCAAGTTACCATGGAAAAATTGTGTGTGAAACTGAAGGGTAGGAGTTGGTACAAAACAGTAGCAGCATTGGTACATTAGGAGTAGTATAGTACGAAGTATAGTAGTGGTAGTATTACTACAGACTGGTTTTGAATATGTCCTGTATCACTTCCAGAGGGCAAATACACAGAAATACAAGAAATAAAGAGCATCCAGTTGCATCTTTAAATGGATCTAGCAGTCAGAAATGCCCTTTAAAGTGAGACATGGAAGGAAAACAATCTATCACGCCCCAAGTCATCATGCTGCCTCATTACCTATAAAATGAGTCTGTATCATCTTTAGACTTCATGGATTTTTTTTTTAAGACAGATCTGTACTTAAAAAGATCCTAACAGTTAAAAGCTTAATTAGTCTCAACATGTAACTTTAACTGGAATATTACATTAGCACTACATTCTTCCATCAGAATGGTGGTGTCTGGTAACGCGTTGTAGATTAAACTTTGTCCTGCTGACTTTGCTTTCAAACTGGGTTCCTCATCTCCACTATTCAAGGGTCAGAGTTTATTTGATCTAGATACAGCATTCTTAGGCTTAGTGAAAAAAAAAATCTAAGCAGATGGGGTTTTTTTTCTTAGAAGCAGATAAGAGAAGAAGAGAATCAGCAGCAACTGCTTCAGTCCGAGCCCTGGCCTTAATGCAAATTCCACTCTAGATAGTGTTACATGAGAAGCTCCTAAGGAAGCAAGCATTTGTTTTAAATTCTTTCAATGCATGTGCATGTAGATATATACAGGATATTTATATAAAATATACAGGCAAATGTACAGTTTGGGGAAAAAAAATAGTATAGCTCATTAAAATCATGTTATTATGCAAGGTGAGCTTTTGCACACCCGATAGCCAATTCAGAATTTCTAAATATATCTCAGTATCTACATTCTGCCAGTTCTTAGAATTCTACACTGTTTGCCTAGATATTTTACAGAAGGATTAGTTGTACCAACAGCCTCCCCAGTGAGCATTCTTTCAGTAAGTGTTAGATTGTGTGTAACACGAGAGGGAAGGGGATCTTTCAGGCAGCCAGGTCCAACATCCAGCCTGTTTCCTTAGCAGTATTAAAGCAAAATAGGAGTGCCACTCAAATGAAAAAAATTCTGTCAAAACCAAATTTTCCAAATCTGTGCTCTCTGAAGAAGAACTGGTAGGAAAAAGGAAGGATGGGTGAAAAATAAGATACTTGAAATTAAACTGAAACACTGTCACGAAGAGCAAATTATTCTTCCTGTCATTACGTGTTGCTAACAGAGTGTTCACTTAACCTTCCATGGGAGGTGTTGCCAGAAGACCTCCCATGGTCTTCTAGCATCTAGATGATGCTAGACCATCATCTGTCTAAGCATAGGCCCAGGAAAAGCCTAAGAATGGGGCAAGTCATCAGGATTTTTTTTTTTTTACAGAATGATTTCCCAGCCTCCAGTAGCTTGTATTTCAGTGTCAGTAATTGTAAGATGGACTTTTTTCATGTCATTCTCCAGTACCTTTCTAAGGCTGTATAATCCTGTGGTATCATCAGAAAGGAATTCCACTTCTTGCTACTTTACTTAATTGTGTGACCTGTAGCTGACTCCTTTCATTTGTTTTGAATGTGCCTCCTGTTAATTGTAGTTGATCACCTCTACCTCTTGCAATGGAAGAGATAGTGAACAACCTTTCCCTGTTAACCTCTACTATGCCATCCAGTCATTTCTTGCCCAGGCTGAAGAATTCTATTCAGTTGTTCACTGTATGGAAGCTTTTCATACTATTGCTCATCCTTACAGCCCTTCTTAGGGCCATTTCCAGTTCTTCCCTAACCCCTGTAAGGTGGGGAAACCAGAAATGCAGTTGATATTGAAGTTTCAAGTTCATAATGGATTTATAAAGAGGTTTATTCAGAAAGCATTGGTAAGAATAGCCACCAGTGAAAGGTATGAAGGCCAAGAGAAAAGGCTCCGTTTTCTTCTGCTCTGCATTGAGTGTCACAAGCTTGATTTCTTCTTTCAGTTCTAGTGCTTTAGAATCCATTTGTAAAATTTAAGCATAATATAATAACTTACTACTATCAATCCTAGCTTGCTTACATTTAGGGGGGTTTTTTTGGCAAGAAGAGGAAAGGAACGGGTAAGAAAAAAAATCAGATTAAATTCTGGCTCAGGTAGGATGACATTTATAGACCTGTATTTCTAAGATACATGGTTACTGACTGAATATTACTTGCTCATTTCCAGATACTCACTGATTACTAAACAATACATAACTTTTTTTTTTTTTAACATACTGGTTTCAAAGGTCAGTTCTCTCCAAAGTTAGGGAGTGGGAGCAAAGCATGGAGGTGAGGTGATTCCCCTAACATACAATCAGAGGCAAAAGGTGCCTGCCCTGAGCTCTGTTCATTCAATCCCAGAATCTTCAGAACTGGTTCTATATGGTTTGTACCCCATATATTCTCTCAGAAAAAGACTTAGTTTTTTAACTGATGAGATCATGTGAAATACAGGAAATTCAGGCCCTAGTTACTATTAGTTCTTTTTAGACTTCTATAGAGGATTTGAACAGTTGCATAAAGACTCAGCTTCTATTGCCACAGTTGTTATAGTTCTGAGTTTTGTAACGTGTAACAATACCTCTGGGCTTGAGAAATGTGTGTTTGATTAGTGGGTAAGTCCATCAAACCCTCTTATCCCTATGTTCTCTTACCTGAAGTTCAAGATCCCATCAGTAGTGTTTGGCTTGCCTTCATTCCTACTTTCTTGGAAGATTCCAAAGTCTGTTGCTGTGTGTCTAACAGAGATCTCTGCTTTCTGAGTGTTTTTATAAGCACAAGAGGAAGGTGCATAAGGGCCAATGATGCTGCAGTATCTTTTATTCTCTCATCAGAGCAATCAATTCCATATAGAATTGCAAGTCATGGCTTCCTGCATGCTTCAGATCAATGCTAAAAACTACTCATTTTAGATTTCCAGAACTGCAGAAACTGTTTCTAAAAGGAAACAAACAAGACACAACCCCCCTCCTAATTCTGAGCTCACAGACTTTCATAGTGTAACCACCATCATGAAATCAGAATATTTTATCTCGCTGCGTGACCTTAACATGAGCTAATCATTGTTCTTGTTCACTGCTTAAAACCTTTGTTTAGTCCTAATGAAACTGATGGTCTCTCCCATGCTTAAAGCATGCACAGTTATCTGGCTGAATTAAAATGTTTCTTTATGCAGCCTTATTTTTTATGGGTAACAGTGGTTTTATTGAAACACCATTTTTCAGTGAGTGCAGCATCATAGTGATTGTTGCATTAAACACAACAAGAATAAATACTTCAGAAGTTCAGCAAAAATTCATACATTTGAATGTGTTAGCACTAAAACCTTTATGTGTTTAATACAGCCATAAATGGCAGACTGTAGAGGATCACCAGTTTTCTCTTGGGTTGTAAGGAAAAAACGGATCTAGAAAATCTCTACTGAATGAAGTTGCTAAATATGTCTTGTAATACAGTGTTTACCTCCCCTAATCAGTTCTGTGCATGCATTTGGGTTTGCCTTTTTAAAATATGATAGCTGAGCAGACAAATTCTGCTGAGTCTTGAAACTGTTCAGATTAAGACTCTTTGCCTTCCTAGCAAGCGTCTTCTTTAGATTTATCACAGTTTAACAAATTCAGTCTTCAATATGTTCTTAGTACTTTTCCATAACAAGTGCTGTCCAAGCTCTTTCTGTTTAAAGAATCTCTTACATTCCTCATGAGTCATCTCTATAATACACACTTCCATATACAAATGGTATTTCTTTTTTGCATCATACCAACTGTAAATAGATAGCTTTTTTTTTTTACACCAAACCTGTACTGGAAAAATATATGGTATCCAAGATTCCTGCAAGGCATCCTTCTAAACCTCTGTTTACCCCAGCTTCAAACTGAGCATTTATCTTATTTTCCTTGTAATTGTCACTCCCAGATATAAAAAGCTATCCCTGGAAGCAATATGCTGCTCATTAACTCAGTTCACTAGGCCATGAATAAAAATCATGGTTGAATAAAGTAGGTTTATGTTAGTTCCTTTCTTCTACTTGGCTTTGAACTTGAGTGCCAAGGTTCAGTTCCCTTTCCCTGGCTTGTGGAGATGCTATCAAGTACTCTGCTCTGGAAAATATCTACTAAGTAGACTTCTTGCAAAAGCAAAATGAGAAAACAAATGTAGTTCCTTCATGTTTAAAATTGATCCTTGCAATAAAAGAAGGTATTGCTCAACTTGGGCAGCATGCTAAATATACAGGGATATAGTCAAAGTTGTTCCATGGGCTCACTAAACAAGAATATAAAAAGCCACTAGCTATTGTTTATACTGTATATAAACTGAAGATTCAGCCAGCCTAATTTTTATAGTAAATATTCTGATGATCAGAAATTACTCTTAAATATGACCTTTTTTGATCTTTAAAAAACTATGTCCGTTTGCTTGAGGTATTCAGCTTTTTACTTTAAAAGCTTGCTTGCTTATGTAACTTGTCTGTGCTATGTTCATTTCTTTCCACAGATAGGTGCAACTTAGGGCAGAGGTGTTTAAGAACCAGTAGAACCAGTTTTTCTTTGCTTCAGACTGAAACTTCAAGTGCTTCACATACTCTTTGAGAGCATCTTGAATCTCTACAAAGTTCACTTAACACACCACCATAGAAAGCTGAACCTCTTCCTAGTCTTACATGAATGACAAATCATCTAATGTTTT
>VYZX01030866.1:37200-47281 GCA_013401335.1 Brachypteracias leptosomus | reverse complement strand
GTGTTGCTTTTTTTTTTCCCCCCCTCTCTCTTTCTGTATAGAATATTCTGCAGTCAAGATATGGCCCTCAGCCAAGGAGAAAAGGTTAAAATAGAACCTATCTGTTGAAATAACTAGACCTCTTCAGTTGGTGGCTCTTAAAATACATTTAAATGACCTTTGGTATTGTGAGAGTAGAAATGTCATGCTGGACTTTGTTTCTCTCTCTTTAAAAAAAGAAGTGGTAATTTTAATTTTCTCTTATCAGAAGTTAAACACCGTAAATAAAAAGCTCAACTGACCCCAGCAGTCACAGAACATGGTCAGTAGTAGCTAATGGAATCAGTGTTTGCCACAGAGGTTCCTTAGAGTTGCAAAGAATCTTCCTTGTTTTGTGGATAAGGAGTTTCATATACAGCATTTTCATTAAGGTGAAAGTACCTTGTCATTAGAGATACAGGGGATGTTTTTCTAAGAATTAGGTGTTGGCTGTATCACTGTTTACATAAATTTTGCTCATGTCATTTTCTATCTCTTTCAATAACACTAATCATTCAACACTTTCTAATTAGTCTGGTATACTAAAAATTGGTCTCTAAAAGCTGAACTTAATTTCCGCAACTCTTTTTTTCAATCTTAAATCGTATGTAAATGAAAAAAACCCAACACACAACTTTTTTTTGTTTGTTTCCTCAACTTTCATAAAGAGCCAAGCTAACTTTCTTTAAATTCTTGCTAGCAATAGAATTCATTTTCTCACTGAACTACATCTTAGAAGTACCAGAACATCAACAGGCCAACCCCACCACATCCCAGCTCTCATCCATGAGGTTCACAAGACTCACTTGCACCAATACCCTTGTCACCTTTGAAACATAGAAAAGCTCAAAGACAGGTACTTTGTAAACTGAATGTATGAAGTGATACCTTTACTTGAACTAGATGATTCACCTAGCAAGCATATTTTATGTCATTGTTCATAAGACTTCTTAAAACTGGAAATCCAACACTGGCATAAGCTACAGCTATTTAAGTGATTTATTTTGCTAAAATTTATATTTATTTAAGATACTGTATTACACGTAGCTTTCCCAAACATTATTAGGGAGATATTATTAACCAAAAGCATACTAACTATATTAAAACACTATAAAAGGTAATATTCCCTGTGTGTTACCTATTACAACACTGTATAAAACTCTAACAAGCAGATTAATTTGAGCTATGAATCCTGGCAAATACCAATGCGAAATAAGCTCAGTTTGTTGTATATAGTCTTTACAGGGATTATGTTACATTTTGACCAGACCTTTCAAACTGTTTGGCTGCTTCAACATACAACAGACCTTCACATGTACATTTTGGGGGATCTTGTTCAATTCCGAGAGGATGAGTGTTGATGAAAGTTGGGTGTTTTGTATCAGCTGAAGTAGTCGTTGGTTGTTTCACTAGGTCAAAACACAGAGCACAACTAAACCAAAATGAAAATACCCTTGTGTAGGTCAGAGGAACCCTAGTAGAACACATCCTGGCCTACAGTTGGAATGCAGACACAAAACATATGGATCCAGTGTACTATTCAGAAAAAGCCTATTGATTTTTTTTTACATGTACAAAACCAGCACATCCTCCTTAAAAGGATATTTTCATAACTAATTAAGTTCTAGAGTTGTGCTCATGTTGGGGGGTGGTTTATAGCATGAGGGGCTCTGTATGTGCTACACCAGTAACCTGCCCTTGCCTCAGTCCTGATGATTGCTCTGGTCACATCCGTGGCCAAGTATGAATTGTCCTGAGGTTTGTGGTTGGTTCTGGCAGCCTGAAACAGTGATCCATAAACGTGAGGTTGCACAGGAATTATGGGATGGCATAGAATCATAGAATGCCAGGTTGGGAGGGACCTCAAGGATAGCATAAGGAAGCTTGCACTGTTGCTATAGCAAGAGTTAACCTCATGTGACACTTCCAAGCATTTACACAACTTTTAAGTGTAAATATGATTAGATGATACTTCCTTCATGCTCTCACGGTAAAAAAAAAAAGATTCCTTTTAAACAGATTTTCTATGTCATCTGGTTACTGTCTGATCAGGCAGCGTGCCTAATGACAAACATCCAAAAGCATGTTGAGTCTCAAAAATCCTGACAAACAAGCCGCCTGGATTTCCTGTTACAGTATCACATCGACAATTAAAGTCAAAGATTAACTAATTAATTTGCTGCTTCACACAAATAAATGTGCACTTCCTTCTAAACATTAGACCAATTCAATGAGCTGTAAGAAGTGTGTGGATTTTAGGTTATTTCAGGATTCCTGCGACAGGAAATCCTAAAATACTTGAGAAATATTTTGTGAAAGGGTTAAAAAGTACCACCAGTAGTAAACATCTGCTTTGACAAAACAAGTGCCCCAAATGTGCCTGCTGCATCCCTGCGAGCTGTTCACTGAGGGAAGGTCAAAGGTTTTGTTGTTGGCCCACCAGCTGATCATCTGCCAGCCCGGCAGGCTGTACTGCTGAGCAGAACAAAGTGCTGTGCATTGCTGACGTGCGTCACAGGACCCTGGGGTTTTGCACGGGGATTAGTCAGGCTCTATTTGGAAACGCCCTCAACTGCACCTTGTGCTGCTATATTAGTGTTTCTCAAGCAAGAGGAATTTTCTTTTGCTCCTGCAGCTGCTCCTGCAAAACCCTCTGGTAAGTGCACACGGCTTCTGTCAATGGTTCTGACTCTCTTCTGCAAGGTTATGAGCTGGGGCATTATTTCCAGTTGTTTACTGTGACAAACTGTCTTTTTAAAATAAAAATTTGAATTGGCAGCAGCACGGAAGGAATATAAATATATTTAGCAGTTGTTATGGAACAGGTTAATTCTACTTAAATGTTCCTCTGCTTTTAAATATGTATCCAAAGTAGCCTTAAGTGTGGGTATTTTCCGAGTGACGTAGCTGTGTACCATGCATGTCTGCTTTTATTTCTATACAGCAGGAATAGCAAAGATCCCAGAGTATAGCAGACCAATTCTTAAAAGGATTTGGTTGGTTTTTGTTGGCAGCCTGTATGCAAGCCCTGCGTCTCTGGACTCTGCTTGCCACCTATGCTGTTGCAGTAGGACAAAATCAAGGACAGAAGAATCAGGAGTGCCCTAAGCTCAACGCACAGGTACTCTCCTTTAAAGCACAAGAGGAAACACTGTTGTCATGTTTTCTGTGAAAATTCTCTCTCCAGATTTTTAATATAGATGATTTCGGGGGGTTTTTTCAAACTAAATAGCAGAATTACGTGTAAAAACATGCAAATAATTAAAGAAAATAAACTAGGAAAAATTATTTTTAGTATATATCCTATTCCATTTTTTAAAATAGCTTAGGGAGTGAAGCCACTTCCAGTTATTTTGTAGAACCTGTGCTGGGTATCTAGTTTTGCAGCTTGTTATCAAGATCTCAATGTTCTGCTGTTTCATTTCCATAATAACATTTGCCTATTTACATTTTAGTTAAGTAGCCCTAAGGCTATTTCTTGACAAAACAACCACAAGAGTCATTTGGTAATTATTAGTTACTAAGGATTTCTTACCATAACTGAGTTTCCATGATCCGAACATGAAATGTATGCTGGGTTTTGGTTTTAATTGTAGATTAACAGCTATCAGGAGCTGAGGGTGTGCTGGTGGATGACACGATCACTAGCACAGCTCTCCTGATGAGCTGTACATAATGGAGTGACTGACATGACTGCACAGCTTTCAGTGTTCCTGCCTAAAAGATAAGCCTCCAAACAGCTGGGGCTGCTAAGAGGAAAACCTCTATTGGCCAAAATTCATAGTCTGAATTAAAGCCAACCTTACTTTGAGCATATGAGCACATGTAGCTGTATATGAGCATAGACAGATGGAGGAAAAGATAGGTGCACACTCTCCTCCTGGGGTTTTTGTTACACTTCCCCAGCTTCTTCCAACTCACTGCAGAAAGCAGAAGTTACATGGAGAAGCTTTCGTGCTTTTCAAATGTTTTTGGTAAGCTTTGTGTTCTAAAGTAGATGAAAGTAACGTTCTGTAATAATAGCAAAAAGAAACAGGGAGTGGAATACAAGATGTAAATGTAAATTAAGGAATTTGCCCCTTATTATTTTACCAAGCTGCTGCTTTCTATCACCACTAAGAAAACTGAAACCCATTTTCTGTAGCTTGCCAGGCTGTCACAGCTCTCAGCTCTTACTGATGCCAGGCCCTGCCTTTTTTTGGTACATGTCCATAAGTGTATGTGATAGCCAGGCTCAGACCTTGGAATTGGGCATCTGCACTTCCCAAAATAAATGTAACTTATTCTTGGTTTATACTCTTTTACCTGGAAGCTGTTACCACAGCCTAGAAATAACATTTACAAATAATTGACTCCTATCCATTATATCACTTTGATTTGCATTTTCCGTGTTCAGAAATAACATTAATAGTTTCCTCTCCTCACCAGCCCACCCTTGTGTGCCCTCTGTATCTAAAGGTAATAGATTTGGCATCTACTCTAAGGCAGGTTTACCAACAAAGTAGAAAAAATAATTGGTAATTGAAATTCACATACTGTCAATAGTATTCCTGCTAGTTCTTAGTCGTCGTCTTAGCACTTTTATGACATTATAGTCATCTGAAATTTTGTGGAATATTTATGATATGTTTGTAAGTGCGAGAACAGTTCTTCCTATTATCCAGAATTGCTGACACTTAACAAAATACTCCATCAATCATTGAGAATTATAGAGAAGTTCCATTAAGATTTTACCTACCGACAACGTAGGGTGTTCTCTTAGCAGTGGTTTTTGGGAGGCAGCCACACTAGTGGAGTCTTTGTAAAATAAGAAAACTTTGTATTTGCCAAGTCGTGTAGGCTTACAGGGTATCAGTGTAAAAATACTTCACCCCAGTTTTTATGTCCTTGGTCAGAGCATTACTTAGCAGACTTAGGATGATAATCTCTTATATTTTTAGTTATTATTAGTGATATTTCAAGCTGTATATCTAGATTTGATTCTGAAATGAGCCACATCTCCATGTAGCTAAGACAGCAAGTCACCCATCAGATAGTGAAAACAGAAGGTCCCACAGTTGTCCTGTCTATGAAGTTTCCATTTTTATTGGACATTATTTTTAATTTTTTTTTATCATAGGGACTTACATTGTTTTACTGGGCAGGGAGAGGGAAGTAGCTGCTCTACCTCCAGCACTCAGCAGATTCAAAAGTTTAGTATAATCTTAACTCCAGCAGATGACATCACATCTCATGCACAATCAGTTATGAATTCCCTGATGGGAAACACCTACTATGGCAGCTGTGAATTCACTTAGATACCTGCCTTTCATCTTACTGATTGTCACCAACTCTTGTCCTGTCATCAGACTGGAGCAGCATGCACTTAGATGCCCCTGTCTCAAATCCTAGGAAAACGATACATAAGCAGCACCCAGGTACAACGTAAAAGCAGCTCTGTTGGCACTCCTGCTACCCAACTCTATATAAGAAACTTTATTTCAAGACTAGAATTCAATACTACCTTTAGAGTAAATACTTTTTATTCAACCCAGCTACATAGATGCATGTCTTGTAATTTTCAGAACTACCCTTGTTGTAAACGACCCATTCTGTGGTTTGTAGGACTGGGGGATTTCCAGACCTGCGTGAGTCCATTACTGTCCATTCATCAAGGTATGACTATAACATTGTTAGCTACAAAACAATTTCCTACATCCTTATTCCAGTTACCTGCTATCACAAACAAGTAGAGCTTTTTTCCTTTTTCACAAATCCAATTAAGCTCAACCTTTAAAATAACCTTTTTCAGTTTTGTTCTCTTTGAAGGCTCCTTAAAAATACCAGAGGCTAGAAACTTAAATGTACCTGTGGCCAGCGTATGTGCCAAGCACAAATTACCTTTGGGAGTGGTCATCTTGTAACATGTGTTTTAAAAGAGATACCAGCCTCCCAGCTACTTGGGTAACACAGAGATGTCCCTGGTGAGAAAGCAAAACTCTTCTCGCACTTTATAAAATAACCTTAAACATGAGGCACTGAGTGGTTCAGTACAATGTGCTTTCAGATGGCACAGTGCACTATGAATTCCTTTTCCTCTGTGTTTACATTGCTTTGGCTCTGTATGTAGAAGCTCCTTGCTCTGAAAGGCTTCCCTGCCTGCTTTAGCTACTGTGCAGATTTCTGTGTGGCTGTTTCCCTCTATGTGTTCTTCCCAGTCCACTGGTGCAGCAGCATTTTGGGGCCTTTTGTGCACACTGAGTTGACTCCTCGAGCTTTCTTAAACAATTCATAGAAACTAGAAAAGTTCAGCCAATTTGATAAAGTTTCTATTGGCATTTTTTCCCTCTTTGTTCTTTCATCTGTCTTATCAGTTCCTTCCAACTTGAGCCTGCTTGTCTCTTTCAACTCTGAAGAATGACAAATATGCAACCAAAACCCAGCAGCTAGACTGGGCAGAAGTGTAAGACATCAAAGGAGACAGCTTGCCAGAAAACTGGTGACTGCTTATTAGTTTCATTTACTTCTTATATAATAATAATAAAGCCTAAATAAAAGAATTGCTACTTAATGTTCAGCTTTAAGTAGGAACACAAGGAGCTAGTGATGGGGACAGTGGCTGTTTTGACAAACCATATTTGTCTGAGGCTTTATCAGGTGCCACATCCATAATGAAGACCTGGGTTTGCCTTTGAAAGTGCCTGTGAGGCTGAAATTGTCTGGGTTAGACTCTCTGCAGAAGACTTATTTTTCCTCTTAAATTAAAATACTCTTTGACTGACTTCAATTCTTGTGTAAAAATGAAAAATTAGAAATAAACCTTTAAAACTGGTCTTGCAGTATCAGTTTACAACATCAAAGCAGGAAGCTTTCCTCATACTTGAAATCTTAAGCAATATCTTGTTTAACATCATCTATTCAGAGTGTTTACTAAGGAGGTTTATCCTCAGGTTGTTTCAGAACCTTACGAAAGGCCTCAGTTTGAAATGAAATAGTAGCAAGCAGTCCAACCTTCCTTATACAGTCTCTCCCTCCCATCTCTCCATCTCCTCCAGCATCTGTTCTGTTTAAGTCAGTTAAATTAGGAAGCCTGTTGCTTAGTATCCAAGTAAACCAAATCATGTTTGAACTACCTCTTACAAAAGCACTCATTTAGATTTCACTTTAATTCTCGTGTTCCAAGTCTAAAAATACATCTATAATTAGCCTCCTGAAAGACAATGGAATTATATTAGCCAATTTACAGGGAAAAAATAGAAAACAGACTCAGACTGCTCTTTCATTATAGAGAAAAAAAATCCTATATGCCCACCAAACAAGCAGTAAAGTTACTTTTGCTTCCCAGCACTGTAAAACATCCAAAAGAAATACTGTAAAGCACCTTTAAATAGTTGCAGATTGTTAATATTTTATTTCTTGAAACTAGATCTCCTGATAATTGTGAACAAATACCTATAAATGCTTTGTAAATGTTAAAATACTAGGGAATTATTTAATGGGTATCATTAGCTTTCTCAATGATTGCCAGCCTGGAATGTAGGGGATAGTTGGAAGCCAATCCTAACATACCGTTTTTTAATTTGCTGTGCTAATAACAGTAGCAAGGCACTGCAACCACATACAGAACAACTGTCTTGGGTTAGAGGGTCCCACTTCTACAGAAAATGTCTTTGCCACAGGATGGCAAAGAAAAACCTTGAATCTTCTAAACTAAGTCAAATTAATCCAGTTTCTCTATGAGACTTAAAAAGCAAAGTAGTAGTAAATACTCATGACCTTAGAGCCTTTGGCAAGTTATTCTGGTATAAGTGATAGTTTTTGGATGGCTGGAAAACCTTGGAAAATTACCAGAGACTCATATTTAGGGTTTCAGAAGGATTTCTATTTTCTGCTTTCATTACTGTCTTTGAGGATATCAGCCAAAAATTAGCAATAACCATAGTGGGGATCAGAACTCCCTGTTACATTGAGAAGTAGGAGCACAGATGTGGAAGAAAAGATAAAATCCAGCAAGACTAAATGTAAAATTTAGCACATTGTGCAACTACCTGTTTCTGCCTATGAGGAGTAATTTTGAAGAATATTTGGTCACTACCAAGTGGATTTGAATCATCACCACCATATTACTGGTAACCAAGTATTCAAATATATATCCAAAGATGTGATCTGAAGACAAGATATTATCTATCTACATGAGACACTATCTGAAGATAAGTGGAGGTTTTGAAGAATGGATTAGCCAAATATCTGCTGAGAATGATGTAGCTGAAAATGATATTCAAGGGTACCTCCAGTTCTGTTCCCTGACACACAGATCACAAAACATGTGTTTGCAAGACTTTAAAATGTCACCTTTTTCTTATATGTTCACTTCATTGCAGTTTGACCACGAGTTGGTTGTTACTAATAAACAAGAGGCTGAGTGCCATCAAGAGCAGGAAGAAAGTGGTGTGTGACTTCCTAACAACTGGTGAAAGGAGAACTCTGCTTCCAGAAATGTGTCTGGAAATAGAAGCTCATTTTTTAAATTAATTTTTATTTATTTTAATTAGCTCACTGCAGCAAAGATTACATGCTAGGCATAAGAAAAGGAAAGCTGAAGGATCAGAATCTAATTTCTAGCACTTCTTCATCTCTGAAGTTCTATATACAGAAAATTAAATCTACTACTCATAAAATGCCCATGTGGGCAGATGGCAAATGTCTGATGCCTTTGCTTTAGAAAGAGTCATAGAATAGTTTTGGCTGGAAGAGACCTTCAAGTCCATACATAAAGGAAGGAAATANGGGGTTTTTTTTCTTCTTTACCAATTTCAGCATTTATCATAATACTCAAAAAATATTCTTCATTCAAAGGGAATGTGTGGTGTGATAGCCTGTGTTATTTCAAGTGTGTAGTAAAATAGGTAATGGAAATGATGGACTGGCTAGGGAGCAGGAATTATTTATGGCCTTGTGTTGGAGTACTCAGGTGACCTGCAGCACTCCCAACAAAACATGTCTAAAATCAGCCTGTCGTCTTTACCCATGTTGAAACTTCAAGGGCATCTTAACTGCACAAAGAGCTGGTTTTAAGGTTCACCATCTCCCAGTGACATGCTTCAACCATGAGTGATCCCACATGTCTTGTTTCTAGATGTCTCCCATGTTTCCTACAAATACAATTCTCTTTTCTGTGTCAGCTCATTGAATAACTTGATATCGGGAAATGAAAACAGATGTTGAAAGCAAACAGAACCACACGCAATGATCAGTTAATACACCCAGAGTATTTTCTGGTTCTTACTCTTAACTTGTCTTCCTGTCCTGAGCACGTCTTGTTGTCATGTCAAACTGTTGGTAGATGCAGAGCTTCCAACCTGATGGACAGCAGATACCACCCAGCAAGTTCTCCTCTATATCTCTGTCTTTGTTCTTACTCTTCATAGATGCCTGAATTTCAGAAGAAGACTGTCCACATTAAGGACCCAGGGAGAGTAGAGGAGATTATTTGTGGCCTCATCAAAGGTGGAGCTGCCAAACTTCAGGTAAAGATAGTAGAAGGTGTAACCAGTTTGGAATGAAAGCAATCAATGCCAGAAAATTTTAAGAATGTGTATGTATAACAGAAATCAGCCTTCAAGAAATCTCCAAAACTTAGACATCAGTTAGAACTCTTTTAATAGCCCTTGTTGATTCAACTGTAATTCAGCCAGACACTGGTGAAAGTAAATGATATATAAGCTTAGTAATTTCAGGAAATATTCTGACCAAAGGAATTAGAAAAACAGTTTTGTTAGAAAAAAAAGTTATTCTTACGGGATATTCTAGCTGACAACACACTAGTGCAATAGAAAAGGGAGATTTCTGTGGCACATGCTGCTCAGCTGCAACTATTGTTGATCGTCCAGAATTTCTAGCCATTCTTTATTTTGTCCCTCCGTGTTGTAAGACAGTTTTGCTTTTTCTTTCCTTAAATAGATTATTACAGATTTTGATATGACATTAAGTAGATTTTCCTACAATGGAAAAAGATGTCCAACTTGTCATAGTGAGTACTTTTTTTTTTTTTTTTAAATAGGGTTTTTTTTTTTCACTCTTTTTT
>VYZX01030866.1:0-37122 GCA_013401335.1 Brachypteracias leptosomus | reverse complement strand
CCTCCAGTTCTGTTCCCTGACACACAGATCACAAAACATGTGTTTGCAAGACTTTAAAATGTCACCTTTTTCTTATATGTTCACTTCATTGCAGTTTGACCACGAGTTGGTTGTTACTAATAAACAAGAGGCTGAGTGCCATCAAGAGCAGGAAGAAAGTGGTGTGTGACTTCCTAACAACTGGTGAAAGGAGAACTCTGCTTCCAGAAATGTGTCTGGAAATAGAAGCTCATTTTTTAAATTAATTTTTATTTATTTTAATTAGCTCACTGCAGCAAAGATTACATGCTAGGCATAAGAAAAGGAAAGCTGAAGGATCAGAATCTAATTTCTAGCACTTCTTCATCTCTGAAGTTCTATATACAGAAAATTAAATCTACTACTCATAAAATGCCCATGTGGGCAGATGGCAAATGTCTGATGCCTTTGCTTTAGAAAGAGTCATAGAATAGTTTTGGCTGGAAGAGACCTTCAAGTCCATACATAAAGGAAGGAAATACATAGTAAATTGGAAAATTTCTGTCAGTGAGTAGTTATTTTACCATTTCTGCAAGGTTGAAGAGAAAATTTAGAGTAAGCAAAGGCTTTGGGGANGAAGAAGACTGTCCACATTAAGGACCCAGGGAGAGTAGAGGAGATTATTTGTGGCCTCATCAAAGGTGGAGCTGCCAAACTTCAGGTAAAGATAGTAGAAGGTGTAACCAGTTTGGAATGAAAGCAATCAATGCCAGAAAATTTTAAGAATGTGTATGTATAACAGAAATCAGCCTTCAAGAAATCTCCAAAACTTAGACATCAGTTAGAACTCTTTTAATAGCCCTTGTTGATTCAACTGTAATTCAGCCAGACACTGGTGAAAGTAAATGATATATAAGCTTAGTAATTTCAGGAAATATTCTGACCAAAGGAATTAGAAAAACAGTTTTGTTAGAAAAAAAAGTTATTCTTACGGGATATTCTAGCTGACAACACACTAGTGCAATAGAAAAGGGAGATTTCTGTGGCACATGCTGCTCAGCTGCAACTATTGTTGATCGTCCAGAATTTCTAGCCATTCTTTATTTTGTCCCTCCGTGTTGTAAGACAGTTTTGCTTTTTCTTTCCTTAAATAGATTATTACAGATTTTGATATGACATTAAGTAGATTTTCCTACAATGGAAAAAGATGTCCAACTTGTCATAGTGAGTACTTTTTTTTTTTTTTTAATATGGATTGTTTTGTTCACTCATTTTAGTTTTTCCTGGATTTTAATTTTCTATCCACTTTATCCCCTAATATATGAAGTTTTATATTGACTTGTTACCTAATGACTTACTTGTATATTTTAATGAAGTATTCTAGTGCCTGTCTATGTGTTTCTATGTATATATATTTTAATCACAATCTGTATCAATTAAAATTGTCATTCACAATTAAAACATTAAGTTCTGAACTGTAAGATGTTAGTGGCTAGATGTGGTAGGGTTGACTTTTAGTTTTTAAGTGCCCATAATAGTCCTGATGCCTGCAAGAACTAGATAGTAAACTCCTCAGAGTTCTTGACACTTTTATCCTGTAGCCTTTTAGAACAAACAGACTCCATTTACTAATGAATTGGGAACCCTAAAACACACAAGATGCCTCATGATGATTCCAGAAACAGTTAAAGCTCAAGAAATAGATAAGAGAGCTTGTAAGTGACCTTTTAACTCAGAGGTGAGGGAAAGGAAGGTGAAGAAAAATGCCTTTTACTGGTTGCTGGTAAGAAAGGTTCTGAGGAAACATAGTGGGATGTCATCAGACATTGTCATCTATGCCACTTACAGGCTTGTAGAGCAAAGGAAAAGAAATATACCACCTGTTTAACACTTTTTTTCCACTCCCCAGACATCATTGATAACTCCAAGATCATCACAGAGGACTGTCGGAAAAAGGTAACCAGAAAACCTGCTCTGTTGGTGTGTTGTGCAGACAGCTCTGACTGTTCCCTGGCTGTACCATGTGGTGAATCCCACAGCACAAGACAAGGGATCCTTCCAAATCCTTGAAGCCCTCTGAGCTTTCTCACTGACTGCAGGACATCCCCACCACCAGTAGAAGTGAACAGAAATATTTCTACTCTTGATAGTAGCATTTATTTCAGTTTAACAGCCCCCACGTTTTCTTCTCACTTATATTTACCAGCTAACTGTACAAAGAGCACTCCAGATTCCTTTTATCTAAATAATGTCATCAGAATGAAGAATGTTATTTTGATTGGTTAGATCAATGCCAAGTGTTATTTTCTAAAAATACATTAAACATCTGGTGGTTTGTGTTTTTCTAGCTATTACAGCTGAAAGAAACATATTATGCTATTGAAATTGATCCAGCTCTCACCATTGAAGAAAAATACCCATATATGGTAGAATGGTAAGAAACACTTCCCATCTTCAAACTGGACTAAGATTAGATTTAATAAGCTTTTAAAAGCAAATTAATAGCAGTAATGAGCTCTTAGCTAAGGCATTAACTGAATTAATCTCTTAGTGTCATGCAACAACTGGTTTTGCTTTGCTGTTAACTTGAACCAGCAAGAATTGACTGTTCAGGATGCATCTCATCATGAGATTTAATGACAGATGAATCTTAATTGACCCATTTTTTATCTTCTAGGTACAATAAATCTCATGCACTACTCATTGAGCAAGGCTTACAAAAGGATAAGTTTGCAGAAATTGTGAGGGAATCTGATGTTATGCTGAAGTAAGTTATTTGGACAATACTGTTTTGGAGCGTTGCCTTGTAGATTCTTGCTGGTAGTTGGGCAGGGAGGAGGAGAGAAAAAAAGAAAAGGAAAAAAACCAAAACATTCCTGAGAATGAACCACCTTAATCTTGGAACAGAGTGAGCTCTTCATGCACCCGTTTTATTGATAAGTTGTAGCTAAATGCCTACAATGATCACACTGTATGAACTAGAGATCACAGACTTTCTTTTTTAGTCCCATCTGCACAAGCATCATTTCTATAGACTTTCCATCCTCCTGAAATTGCACTAATCACCCTTTGTTTTTAAGGGGAATGTAAAGTCCACCTTTGTTTCTTTGTAAAACATTTCCTATAATAGTTTTGGGCTACTGAAGCAGGATGTTAGAACTTCTAGAAGTGGTTGTTTATCATAGTGACTAAATTCATACTATTTTTGCAAAACAGACAAGCACAAAGACTCTGCCTGTCTGAAAGCCTAAGTCCCTGTGGGTTGAATCTTCATTCACAGGCTAAAATTCCCTCAAAACCTTTTTTTTTTTAAATCTAAAATTCTATCTATTAATGTCTGTGTGGAGAAAGTATAGAGATAATATCTTGTTCCTGGAATACTATCCATAGTTTTGATTGGGTACTGAAAACTAAAAAACCTTCAGGAAAGAGTCACAATAAATGTTCTTAGGATTTAAAAACAAAACAAAATTTGGTTTATGGTAATAACCCTATAGAAAATCAAATATTTAAGCAAGGAAGATTGAAAGGAGATGTACAGCCACAGAAAAGAATAGAAAGAATTCTATTTGCTGGCTTGTTGGGGGTGGGGGGGGATGTGGTTTTGTGTTTTTAAATCTTTAAAACATGATTTGATGTTTTGGGGGAAACATTACACAGACCAAGACCAAGCAGCTTGATGCAGCAGTTTCTTGCTAAAACTACGTGCCTTGTGTTAGGCTGATGTTAGGAAAAGGTGAAGGAAAAGAAATACAGTGAAAAATGCTCAGGGAAAATTAATGTTCTTTTCCAAGATGATGTGACTGTCTTCTGAAAACAGCCTTCTCTTGGCTTGCTTTGAGATTGGATTCATATTTACATTCTGTGTTGCAGAGAAGGATACGAGAACTTCTTTGATAAGCTCAGTGAACATAATATTCCTGTGTTCATATTCTCTGCTGGGATCGGGGACATCCTGGAGGAGGTTATCCACCAGGCTGGTGTCTACCATTCCAATGTCAAAGTGGTTTCCAATTTCATGGATTTTGATGAAAACGTACGTATGAAAGAACACATTCTTATCCAACATGACTGATCGTGCTGTTTAGTAGGTATTTCTATATGCTACAAGATGAACATTTTAATGCAACAGATGTAGCCAAACTCAGGATTGCAAACTCAGCTCATTCTCTCTTGACATAGGTCATGTCCTCACGCCCAGCCCAGGGCTGTGCTCCTCCTCCAAGCAGGGAGAATCACTGTCTAGTCCTAACAATGCTATTACAGTAATTAACAGTGATTTATCTCGTTCCTCATTACAGATTATGTACTTCAACAGTAACATCACCTCTCATTTTAGATTCTATCTTGTCTGTATGATACTAGGAATAACTTCAGTGGTTTGTTGGTTTTTTTTTTGATAGGGAATATTAAAAGGATTTAAAGGAGAATTGATTCATGTTTACAACAAACATGATGGTGCCTTGAAGAACACAGAGTACTTCAAACAGCTAAAAGACAACAGTAATATCATACTGCTGGGTGACTCTCAAGGAGACTTGAGTATGGCAGATGGAGTAGCAAACGTTGAACACATCCTTAAGATTGGCTATCTCAATGACAAAGTAAGTGCCTTTATATAGCCTTGTAAACTTCAAGTGAAACATCGTGAGTTACAGACAGATGCATTTTAATAAGCTTCAGATCTCAAACCAAGTGTTTAGCCCAGATTTGTTGAGAGACTTCAGACATTTTCCATGGATTTCTTGCCTCAAGGTTTTTTTCTAACCCATAAGCTACAAAAACACAGATGTAAAGTGCTTTGGGTTTTGTCCTGAACTACTTCTGACAAAGCATTTTGTTGAGAAGTAAAATTCAGATAAATCAATTCTCTTAAATTTCTGTCAGTCCTCCCCCTCCTTTCAATACTGGAATGATAATTGAGCAAAATTATAATCTTCTAAATAACAAAATTTCTTTGAGGCAACACAGAGCTGGCTGTTTGTTAAGTTGTAACGCACATCCCTTTGCATTCCGGAGAGAGAAAACCTCACTTTTCAACTTCTTTCTGCTTTTGAGAAGATGAGGAAGCAGGTTTTATTTCAGTATCTTTATATGTTGGATGCTGGAATGTGCACATAGTTATGTGAGGCCACTCCTGCTCTGTCATCTGTGGAATTCACTCCTAGGAGCAACACGTATTTGTGTGACTCATTTGGTGGAAAGACTGGGCAATATTTTAATGACAAACTCTTTGTAATTGTGTAACTAAGCAGGTCTTTCTCTTTATCCCTTCTGCAATTAGGTAGATGAGCTTTTGGAAAAATATATGGACTCTTATGATATTGTCTTGGTGAAAGATGAATCCCTGGAAGTTGCCAACTCCATCCTACAGAAAATCCTGTAAATCGCAATCTCAAGTCACTCCATTCCTTCCAGGAGGCAACTGGACAGAAGAGCACACGTGTGCTACCTTAGATGTGTTTATTACTCATTTACAGAACTGTTTAATTTAATTTAAAACTTTTATCTTCGTTTTGGGATTTTGAAATACATATGGTATCCACTGTCAACTAGAAGCTCCTTTTGCTGTTCTTTATTGTCTCACACTCCTGTTATAACTAGGTTTAAATTGGAGTTTTAGCTGTGATAAACTGCTGCTGATGGGATACCATGGTTCAGTGTCTTTTCATCGGGCATTTCAGAGGAGCATTGAAAAAAAAGTGGCTATTTTGTAAAATTGAAGATGTGAACGTTCTGTGAACAAGCAGCGTGCACGTTTGTGTTGCCTTTTCTTCTTTCAAAGAAGATACTTCAGTCCCAGCTGTGCTTTGAAGGATCTTACTCATACGCTACAGACTTTCACAGAAGTTTTTCATACGTATATTTTTCTCCAGTAAAAATGCTTTACTCACCCAATTCAGGCAAAGTGTTTCTTATTAATAGTTTTTAGTATCATTGTGGATGGTGTCCCTGCCTGGTGGAAAGTGTCCCTACCCATGGCAGGGGGCTTGGAACTAGATGATCTTTAAGGTCCCTTCCAACCCAAACCCTTCTGTGATTACAGAATATTCTGTATCCTTCCTGCTTATTTATCCTCTGTGGAATGGGAAGAATGTTTTAAGTTACTAAATCTGAGGTAAAGTCTCTCATCTTTGTAACAACAGATAGTTTCACAAGCTAACAGTACACAGGGGTAACTTCAGCCCCCTTTCAGATCTGGCTGGTCACATTCCCACTCTAAATTGCAAGCACAGGTATCAGTGCAGCATCCAGCTTCACCATGCAAATCCTTGCTCTTTAAACATCTACTGCATCTTCACAGAATGGTTTGGGTTGGAAGGGACCTTTAAAGGTCATCTAGTCCAACCCCCATGTAGTGAGCAGGGACATTTCTAGGTCAGGTTGCTCAGAGCCCCATCCAACCTCTCCTGGAAATATTTCCAGGGATGGGGCTTCTACTTCTCTGGGCAACCTGGGCCAGTGTCTCACCACCCCCACTGTCAAACCTTTCTTCAGAACATATTTCCCATGTACCAAATGCGTTACAGCAGCTCTCAGCATCACCTACAGAGTGATACAGCTTAATGTAGCTGCAGCTTTGGAAGCTTACTCCGGTATGTTGAAGTTAAAAGTGGTGGTGTCTCTGGTCCTGTGAGATCTCAGCCACACCAGCTCTGTTCTTCAACAGAGGCAATCATACAACTTCCCTAATGTGCAATAGTCACTGTTCACCTTTGCTTGGTTTTTTGCACAGCAGGAGCTGTGCCATCCTCCATTCCCTGAGGAATTGTAAGGAAAACACAAGAGAGCCTAGACCTGCATTCTCTCCCACCAACAAGTCACACACATCTGAGGAAATGGTCCTTCTGTCCAACCTATGGTCTGTTACCTGAATTCTGACTTGTAGCACCAGTCAGAGTTTTTCCCAATGAGCAGCCTTCCATCTGCAACCTTGCCTGCTGGAGCTTTCCCAAGAAGGGGGTAGTTTCCTTACCCCACCTCTGCAGCAAACTGAAGTTCAGCCATCCCTGTGTTTTGATTGCTCAGCAGAGGCTCGATGCACAGCCTGAGGTGGCGTGAGCAGCCTTTCTTCACATCACATGTACTGTGCCAGCAGGGAGCTGCTGCTGAGCACAGGGACCTTTCAGAAACCCCAGCCTGCACCTTAACAAAGGCTGTTTGAGGGAGGATGTCCTCGTACACAGTCCAGTCATGTAATTCCCTGCTCCTGGCACAGGGGCAGATAGATCCCCATGAGCAGGACCCTTAGAAGCCATCCACTGGAGCAGAAAACCCCTTAAACCATAAGATGACCGAGGAGAGGAGAGGACAGCATCTTGGCTGCCTTCCATTTGAGAGCCACAACTCAGACAGCATCAGACTGGAGGAACTGAATGTGTCCTGCTGGTGCCAGTGACAGGAGGAGACGGGAGCAGCAGCTGCCTCAGCCCTGGCCTGCCCAGAGCCCATCAGCCAAATGACAGCTGCTGAGCTGGTGGCATCGAGAGAGCTGCCACTGACACCCCTTCATCCACACGCACACCAACCGAGCGCCAGCAGCAGTGGGTGCTGCAGCTGAGGAGTGACTGACAGCAGCAAAGACTGGCAGGGTGGGAGGCACCACCCAGAAGAGGCTGAAGGTGAGAAAGGCTTGTGGCAGTGGGGCTGGGCAGGGAGATGCTGCAGCTCTAGGAGCTGCAGGGAGAGCAGCTGCCCGGGGTGGGAGGAGTCACGGGCAAGGGCTGCGGGTTAGGACATGGCAGATCCCCTGGGAGCAGCCAGGGACAGAGCAGCTTTGTATAAATCATCACAGAAGAGCAGGAGGAGGTTTATTAGAACATGCCGGCCATGGTGGGACAGGACAGACTTTTAGGCACCTCAACACCAAACCAGGAAGGGCAAGGAAGGTGTTCAACACACAACACCCTCTGCCTCCTGCTTGGATGTGCCATCAAGCCAGCCCTCACACATAGTCCCTGAAGTCTCTTCCCGCTCCACTCCTTTGCCCGGGCCAGGGAGGAGGGCAGGACAGTGGAACTGCAAAACCAAAAAGGAGGGAGCAGCCTTCTGCACAGCCATCTTCTGCCAACACCATGGTTTCAGTGCCACCAGCAAGATAAGCAGGGTGACATCGTGTGACACGACCACACAGGACATCAGTGTGAGCTGCCCACTCAGCACCATGGTCTGCACCACCCTGGCCATGGCAAGGTCCTTAGGAGCTGCTGCAGCGTTGCCATGGGAGGTGAGCAGACACAATTTCTTTAATAGTCTGTATTTTGGGGTTTAGGACCTACAGAATTGACGCTAACTGAGCTAACATCAAAGTTTTAGTGGGGGTAAGGCTGGTGCTCCTTGGTTTTGGTGTTTTTTAAACAAGCAATCATGCTGGCTCTTTTGTCACAGCTGCCAAAGAAAAGTCCAAAAGGCAAAGGCCTTCTGAAAAACACCACGGAGTCTGGACGCATGGCTTACTCAACCAGTCTCCAGTTGTAAGGGGCTAATTACCAGGCATTACCTCCAAAGTTTACACTGGGACAAAATTTTACAGGCAGGTTACCTTTGAAATACAGATAACAGTTAAAAATTAAAGAGTATGTGAGAAGTGGCTGATGGCCACAGCTCCATAGCACAAGGTGTGTCAGCAGCACTCTGGCACAAAGCACATTGGATTTTCCTGGCCATCCTGGCATTGGTAGAAAGCAGGGGGCAATTCTGGCCACTGGGTTGTGTTTTGGAGAGGCAGGACTGCCCCACGTTCTCATCCAACTTGCCTCAGGATTTCACATCAACTCATTGATCCTCCATTGCCTCACCCAACCCTACGGGAAGCCAGCCAGCCCTCCTTCAGCACAAGCAGATCAGAAGTGATCACTTGATCCTTTCCTAACTACATGGACACTTAAACCCCCTTTTGCCTTGGTAGAGGCTTTCAGATCAACCAACCATCTCTCAACCATTACATAAGGAGGATTTTCCAATCTCATCTCCAAGCAGATGGACAATGAATGGTCAGTCACCAAATGTTCCATCCACAATGACAATCACTTAGAGAAAAGGATTCTTACCCTCCCATGAGGAGCCCAGTGAGCTAAGATCTCCAGCACACTTTTCTCCTTCTATCATTAAATCCCATCAGCCTCAGACTCTGCATCAAGGGTCTGCCAGAGCACAGAACCTTTGCTAGGATGGAAGAGCAACAAAAACCACATCACAGTATCACAGTCATCTGCTAGAACCCACTTCCTGTACACAGGGTATCCACACACCAAATAATTCATTTCTTTAATTTAATTCTTATTCTTGCACCATACATATGGGTTTCTAGAAAACACAGTGACTTATGTGATCAACCTGAGCCAGGAAGTCTGATTTTAAAAGCCTCCATGGTGCCCTACAGATTATCAATATCCTTTCATCACCTCACACCCCACTGCCAACCATAATTCTTGCTTATATGTACTCAAGGGAAAATATAAGGTGCATTTTTAGATATCTTCCAGTTTTTCTAAATCCCTTTTTTTGTTGCTAGCTGTTGGCTAGAAATAAGACTTAATACTATCAGTTGCCATGAGCAAAATTAACTGCAAACAATATCAACACTGCAGCAACAGGTTAAACCATCCTGCTCCACAAGTCTCATTGATGTCATTGTGATCCAGGCCCTGCATTCAGTTCAAGGAAAGAGATAACTACTCACAGTATGTCTTCCTACATCAAATCTCTAACCAGAAACATTTTGCAGCCCTAAAAGTACATTTCATTTATGATTTGGGTTGGAAAGAAAGGTATCATACATTTCCCAGACCATTTTCCCCCAGCCAGAAGAGCATATCTAAATTTAAAGCAAGGAATAAGCAGGGAAGTTAAATGAATTTGTTCCTTTTCCCCTCCTTTGCTCACAGTATCTGTTCTGTCTGTAGCACATGTCCAAGGTCAGGTATTTGGGACCTTTCTTTAGCTAAAAATGTTTCCTCCCTCTGAGAGGGTGTTAGAGCCAGCTCAAATGTCCTCTTGCTGCCAGACACACACTAACAGTCCTGAACTGAGCCAAAAACTTGCACCAAGCAGTAGCTAAATACACCATATATAAGCTTAAAGGAAAATATGAGTATTTTATTTACACAGAAAAAATATTTGACTTCAACAACTGCAAACTCTGATTTAATTTCTGAATATACTTGGAACAGGCAGAATTACAGAGCAGAAAGTATCAATGTCAAATTAGGACAGAAAAATCACACAAATATTGATAAATACCTGGATTTCTCTGGGTTCCTTCCCTCTTGCACCAAGCCTCTGCCATTCCTGTAGGTAACTGTGGGCAGGCTCCTTTCATCAACTGGCTGCCAACAGGAGTCAGCTGCCCAGCTCTGAGAGCAGCACCTGGAGTCTCCTCAGAGGAGCAGCCCAATGTCTGCAGAGTCTCTCCTTAGCTAATCCATCCACTTTCATCCAGCTCCTAATGGCCCTTTAAGAGTTATCATCTGTTTTTCTAAATAAGTCTCTCAGTTGTACGTAATAAAGTATTTAAATAGATACTTTAAATAGTTTTCTGTTGAGGGAGGAGCCAATGGCTGCTGAAGAAAGGAAAAGAAGTGACAGGGTCTATGTTAGTAATCAAAAATTCTGGATTTTATGCAGGTCGATGCAGTTATTTTGCAGCAAGTTCTTCCATTTATTCTGTTTCCCCCAAAGCTGCATTCTCATTTCCAAACTGGCAGCCTCCAGATGTGGGGGGAAGAGGTGAGGGGCAACAAAACTTCCTCTGGACAGAAAAACATCTTTTAGATGGCTCACAAACCATGCTTGCCAGGGCCTAAGGGGTGGTGGCATGACAATTCCAGGTCTACTTACCCCTTTGGGGTTCACAGGAGGACAGATTAAGGAGCTGTCTCCACAGATCTCAACTTGCTTCCTGCTCCTTATCTCAGGAGCGTGCAGGAACAACGCAGTTGAACCACAGCAACAAGTGAGCAACCTACTTCCAAATATAAAAAAGGGGAATATTTTGTGCAGAAAGCAGCTTTCACAAGATGGTGACACTTTTAAGGAGCCATTTGGGTCATAAACCTTTGGATTGCAAGTGCCATTCACTCATATCCACAATATTTACACCAGGTATAGGGCCAGTGTTCACCTCAAGCTCAAACCAGGCCAGACTTGCAGCATTTTACACACACCACCTGTGGGTTTTGAGCAGCAGATGAAGTGAAAACATCAAACCTCAGGTGCAAAGCCCAATGAGTTTGCTTTCGCTACCTGGGGAATGAAATCTTGTTTCTTATGCCATATAAGAAAGGAATAAGAAATCTTGAATTTCATTCAATGAGAGACTTGGAGCTGAGAGAACCATCAGCCTCCCACCTGGGACAGCTGATGGCAAAATGGGATGGGTAATTTAGGGAATGCCTCCTAGAGCCAAAGAATGACTTCATCTGTGTGAAGTATGGAAAAAAAAATAAATTATTGTGGTTTATTATTTTCAATCCAATAATTTAGTTTGAAATATTTTTAATTAATATTGAACATACTCAGGCCAAGGCTGCTGCGTGCAAGGGGAGCTGCATCAAGGGGATTTGCTTCCACTCAAGTTCCCAACCCATCAAAACACCAGAAAGAAAAAGAAACTGTAATAGTTGATCAACACTTTATTTAACAAAAAGGTCAGTTATCCAACATTTATTGTATCAAACAAAAAATATTTCACTGCGTTTTCTAGAACAACTGTATTAAAAACCAATACAAAATGTTTTCATCCAACCGAAATACCAGTTTTTAAAAAGAGCATCTCCAGGAGCTTACAACCCATGTGTAGAGATGGAGAAAAGCAAGAGACTAGACACAAAGCACAACTCCCCACCTACTAGTCTGCAAGTGTCTCACTCGAGGGATCTGTGCTCTTTACACCAGGTGTACTGAGGGGGGACCTTCTGGAAAAACAGGCCTGTTGGGTGTATTTTTGGTGTTGCACTTAAAGATCTAACAGGTGATTGTCTCAAGAGTTCACCTCAGGGCTGATTTGGTGTTGAGGGACAGGCCACAATGTTTGCAGATATAAACAGAGGGACCTGGTTCTTGGTTCCATCACTGTCTCTTTGTTTGGTGGGCCTGCCAGGCTGCTCTGCTGTGTAAACACTAAGGGCTTGCTCCTTACTCTAACAATTCCCAAAATAGGAGCTGGAAGCCCAACACAAAATCAGCTGTATCCAGTATTTATGACAGTATTTGGAGCCCACAATGCTAACATTTGAAGTCTAACAAAACTATAAATAAGGTTGCAACTAGAAAGGTTTGGGAATGACTGATGGGAACATGGTTTCAAGAGGCTGGCAAGAGTGGAGGTGTTTAATTAACAATACAGATGGTAACAAGCTTTGATTTTGGAAGGTAAAAACCCAACAAATACACTGTTACCCAGGCCTGTCTAATTGAATCCTCAGCTCATGGGAATTTTGTGATCCCAGTTTGCAAGTGGAAGCTTCTGCTGGCAAATATTCCTAAAAGTTGCTCAGTTCCTGGAAAGAGCCCTCCTGCCTTCTGCAAGGACCTGGGCTGGCAATTCTTACAGCTTATTTTCATGGGGACTATCTTCTGCTTTGCTCTCCTGCACAAATATTTTGGATACAGAAGGTTTTTCAAAACTCTTTTAAAAGCACTTGGTGAGTCTTCTCCCAGAGTGACTGTTCAATGACAGCTTCTGACCTCTAGCATAAAAACAGACCATGTTGTCCAGGGGACCACGTAGGGCAGCACACGTTTTATCCATTTACACATCCTAGCTGGAGGCACTGAACACTTTTTTCAAGCAGACCTAACAATTCCAAGTGAAAATCTCTTCCTATTTCACCAGCCCACCAGCACACAGGCACAGGCAGACTCTGGCTGCTCATCCAAGAGCTCCTCTTTCAGAAGCATGCTTGCTGAAACTCCTTCCAACACTAGGTCAGCTCAGGACTTGTTGCTTATCTTTACAGTTCGTCGTGCTCCTCTTTGGCCTCCTGGTCTTTCAGCTTGAATTCTTCAGCAGTAACTTTACCATTTCCATCCCGGTCTTGGTTGGTGAACATGTTCTGAACAATCTTTTCAAAATCAAAGCCAGGAGCTAGTTTTCCTTTGCCAGAATCAACCTGAGCTTGAATGTACTCTGAAAACTAAGTGGAGGGAAAGGAGGAGAAAAGAGCTCACAATGAAACAGACACTTAAGCCCCAGGGTATTTACAAAAGCAGCATGTTTGCTGTTGTCTCTTCAGCATTTTACAACTCATTAAGTGCCTGGAAAAGTTCACTGTTACTATCCAATAAAGCTTACAACCTATGTTGGACTAATTAGGCCAGACACCTGAGGTTAAGTCACTCTTTGTGGAGCTCAGCAGGGATTTCTCACTTTTTCCAGTGGGTCCTGGACCCATAACAAGAAAAGTTCTATTTCATAATTTGGGGAGATGAGTTGAACTGAGAGTGACACAGGCACAGATCTATAGGAGCAGAGGGGGTGTAATTTCACATGCTGATATAAGAAGCTCCCACTGTAGAAGAGACATCCAACTGCATCTTACAAGAAACACCACACAGGAAAAAAGAATGAAACACAGAAATGAGACTTGAACTATCAGGATACCATGAGATTTGTTACAGTAGCTTCAGGTATTATCCCTCTCACTTGACTCCACGGTGGGAAAGGTTGCAAAGGTTACAGGGTTAGTTTTCCCTAAAAATCCTCCTCCTGATAGGTATGGTGAAGTTATTCAAGGTGATTAGACAAGGTGTGACAGAAGTCATGCCGCTGGCTTGCCAAGAACAGGAAGTCCACAGTCAAACCCAACTTCTCCAATTACTGTTACCCCTGGTGTTACTTGTTAAATCAGCTTCAGCAATTAGAGCTTCCACCGACATTCATTTACATCTTTTAGGCCAAGCATCCTCTTATATCTCCCTGGCTTCTCCTTCTCTTCCTTGCTCAGTGACAAGAAGGATGTGGATAGCAACAGTCACATCCTACCTCACTCATTCTCCAGACTGGTAAAAGCTCTTTTCTTCTCAGCAAGGGCAGAAGTGGAGGTGAACACAAGAGAGAAGATGGAGAAGGAAGGAAAACAAAGAAGTGGAAGAGAGTGCTAGGAAAAGGGAAAAAAGATTTTGATTTTACCCCATTGGCTTGTTAAAATGCTCAGAGGCATCTCATGCCCCTCAAATGCTGCAGGCAGCTCTGCTCCAGCGAGAAAGGACACAGAACAGAATGACAGAGAAAGGTGACAAAGAAGAGAAGAGAATGCCAAGAAAAACCTCAGGGTATGTTATCAGAGATGGTGTGGCAAAGGCAAGCAGCTCTCAGTTAGGGCACCCAAGGCCATTCTCAGGCTGCAGCTTTTAAAAGCGAGGCAGGAGAAGGATTTGCTCACACAGCACACAAGTCACCTGTGGCCACAGGCACTGCTGGGCTCCAGAGGGATCGGAGAGTTCCTGGAGGCACCGCTGCAGGCTCAGCTTTGGCTCAAGAATTCACCACAAACTTCCAAGGAACAGACACCGAGAAGGTTGATCCAGCGAAGGATCGTTGAATATTAACTCTGCCTCTTACACTTGTGCCCTAAGTATCTGTTGTTGGCCTTGGGAGTGTTCTTAAGCATTATGGCCACTCTTGTATTTCTTTTTTCTTTTGGGTTCTATCTCTGGAGCTGAATAACTATGTTTTAACTGACAGGCTGCCTTCCTGTTCATTTGACAACAAGCACCACATCAGAAGAAGAAGAGAAGAGTAGGAGAAGAGGAGAGACCATGTTCTTCAACATCTGCACTGATGGTGGCAGAAGAAAACATCTTGCTAGTGGCAGGAGAAAACCACTGCAAGTTTTTTCATTGTTTCAGCTTACCTCCTCCAAGAGAACTTCTCCATCATGATTCTGGTCTATTTCTTCAAAAAGATTGGGAGAGACTTCCCCGTTCCACACAAACATGTACCCTTCAGGCAAGCCAGACACCAGCTCCAGCAGTTCGATGTCAAACACTAGTACAGCACTACCAGGCACTTCTCCTTCTGTCACAACAAATGGCAGAGAAGGGTTTGTATCCTCACGTACACTGAAGGGTGTATTTCCTTTTAATCCATTATTAAATTTCTCCTCCTGCTCCAAAAGATGCTTCTCTACAGTGATCCCCAAACCCCGTGACCTCAAGCTCACCTTCCTGTTCACTTCAGCAGAGGTGACCAAAACGTAAAGGAAGCTTTCATAATAAAAGTACATCCATTTCTTTACTTTTAAGACTGTGAGAATTAATCCATTTTCCTTTATCTCACACTGTGTATCAAGGTGCTACTGCCAGACTCAAGTGTCACAACAGCAACATGAAACCATGAAAGGATTTTAATTTATCCTTGAAAAATAAAATCGAGGCCACCTCTAACTTCTGCCCAGTAGCAAACGAGCCATCTCCTCAGGTATCAGGGTATACACCAGAACCCAAATCATGTGCAATGTTTCAGATCATGTATATCCAATGCAACTGGAATGATGGCAAATATCTATGACAGGTATTTAAGGCAGCAGACTATTTATGTTAGGAGGAAATTGTCTATTTATTATATATAACTAGGCAATTCTATAGTATAAAATGTTGCATATGTATATAACACTCAGGATTTTTCAGGGAAGACAGGTACAGGTGAAAATGCCCCCTGAAGTCTTACACAAATTAATTTTCCACCACGGTTGGCACATGATCAGTATTTATAAAAAACCCCAAACTGTTTTGGAGCTATTCAAAGAACACAGCAGCTTATGGAACTGTTCCCATACATACCAGAGCTTGTGATCTCCTGATAGACTCCTTTCCCTTGAGTCTTTTAACTAAGAAGTAACAACCACACGTACTGGGATATGAAAGTTCTTGTCACATCAATACTGCTCTTTTTGTTATTGTTGTCCCTGTCATTAAAAATGGGAAATCCTCAATGGTCCACTAACAGAGTCACAGAATCATAGAATTGTTTAGGTTGGAAAAGACCTTTAAGATCATTGTGTCCAACCATTAACATAAGTCTACCAATCCACTGCTAAACCATGTCCCTCAGCATTAAATCCTTCCAGGGATGGTGACTCCACCACTGTGCTGTTCCTGGGTTTGACAACCCTTTCTGTGAAGAAATTTTTCCTAATATCCCTCCCCTGGCTGTGTCCTCTTCTCCTGTTGCTTGTTACTTGGGAGAAGAGACCAAACCCCACCTCACTACGACCTCCTTTCAGGTAACTGTAGAGAGTGAGAAGGTCTCCCCTGAGCCTCCTTTTCTTCAGAGTAAACAACCCCAGTTCCCTCAGCTGCTCCTCATAAGACTTGTGCTCTAGGAGAACAGAGAGAAGACCAGAACAGAGCTCCAGAACAGAGCAAACTGCCTTAACTGTGCTGGTGTTGGGGTTTCAACAGCACCGAAACACCATTTCACACCTTATGTAGTTTCTGAATTTTAGAGTTTTCTTTGCACTTTCTAACATACTGGGCTGCACAGTCCCCTTCAGTTTTGCACTCCTGAATAACACGTCGCATGTCCAAGCGTGAGCACCCAACTCCCTGCCACAGAGAACAGTGTTTACACCCCCCTGCAGCACCAGCATGCCTGGAGCTTTCCCTCTTGACAAAGCAACATTAACTGGGGACGTGTGTTCCCTTTTGTACTGGAATGGTCTTTCTATTGGCCACAGGAACAGCATGACTTGAAACTCAACACAGTATGTCCATTTCACTGGGGAACAAGGGGTTGTCTATAGTTCTCAAATGAAAAACCTCTAAAAACATCCCATTCAAGCAGCTAAGAGAGACTCACCTAATGCACAGCAAAAACAAAGTGTGCAAACTTGCCTTTCAGCTACTCAAGAGATGCTCAGTGGATGTGCAATAGGTTCTGCTCACTTACCAACTCCATCTTCTCCATAACCAAGGTGAGGTGGAATAACCACTGTTCGTCGTTCCCCGACACACATGTCTTGAAGGCCCATGTCCATCCCCACCACCACCTGTCCAGATCCCAGGACTATGTTGTAGGTCTTGCCAAGGCTGTGTCTGGAAAGAAAGGGAAGAAAAATAAAAACCAGAGAATTTCTGTTGTTCAAAATTACCACAGAAATCACAGTTTCTAGTAAGTATCCTGTCATGGCCAAAAATCAACCTCATGCCCAATGCTCTGTTCTACTGAGCAGTTCCCTGTAGCTGTTCTCAAGGTAGCAAGTTACAGCCAACACCAAACAGAAGAGTCCTTGCTGCTGACAAATCCTCTGGTACTAAAATTACAGGCATCTTGAATGAAATCCAATTAAAATCATTAATCCTGCCAATTAAACTCCCAAAGTATTTTATCTCAAAAGTTAGGCTTTTGCCTTTCACATATTTTTAACTAAGGAAGGTGGACTTTTCAGCAGATGTAAAAATTCCAGATGTAGATTTGTCCCAGAACTACCAACCTATAAGGATGTGGGTGCACTCATGGACCAGCCATCCCTTTAATGAAATCAGGCTATAATGTAGGAGTTTTAACCAAGCGACTCCATTCTTTGGTCACCTGGCTCAGCTGTAGCCCTGCACGACATGCTTGTACAACAGAGTGTTATTTGGAAAGAGAACAATCCAGTAGCTTGGAGGTCAGTCTTAAAATTAGGAGCACAAGATTCATCATCTTTGATTCTCTAGGAACTGTTTTGAATAAGCCTCGACATCCCTTGGTTCTTACTACAAAAAGGGAACTGAGCATTCCTGCCACATTAGAGGTGTTTTGAACCCAAACATGTTACTTGCTGAGGGCATGACATCAGGTGCTTCAATCTAAGCCTGATTTTCAGCTCTGCAAGCTGTTGTCTACGCTGTGCAAATGATGAGCTGCTCCCTATGGAAATTATAACCTGTGGGAAAACAGCTCTTCCCAACTTCCCTTCCAAAAATATTATTTAGATGGCTTGCACTATCCAAAAGATGAAGGTAGAAAATAAGCTAGCAGGAGTACTGGTGTAGCTGCAGTGAGGTGGGCATGAGACAGAGCAGAGCAATCTCTTGCTCCCCCCCTAAACCTACTGTCGACAGGAAGGAGGAAGAGGGACATTATCACCAGAGTCATGATCAAGCCCTCTGATAGCTTCCCAATGCTGACACTTACCACAACACTACAACACAGGAAAACCAGCACCCACGTGTGGTACAGATGTGATGGGGTGACCCTAAACCACACTGAAGACTACCCCGAGCAGCCCTGCCAGACCTCCCCCAGGAGCACTGAATCAGCAGAGTGCACATCCTACCCAAGAAACGGAATAGACTTGGACAGTTCATTCATGCAGAGCCCTGTGTCATCCTGGTGTGACTGGCCCAGGTACATGAATCACCCATTTAAGCCAGACTGACATGTAGACAGCCTCTTTCATCACTCCACCTGTGGTGTTTTTGTTCTTATCCAACACACTCCTGCATCCCCGTTGTTCACAGTTCTCTCATTATGCTGGGAGAGATTGCCTTTTGCTTTTCTTCTTCCAACACACCTTAAGCAGGCAGACTTAAGAAGAAAAACACTACCTAAATACTCCATTTTGGGCTTAATAATCCTTTATCCCCTGCCAGCCCACTTCATAGGCCCTTCATCCTGTTCCTAGGGGTATTTTCATTACCAGGTGACACACTCACGTTGAGTCCAGCAAAGTACCATCCAGGAGTGAAGCGTTGTAGTGATACTTCAAGTAATCTCCCTTCTTGCTCAGCACAGTGCAGTTGGAAGGTTTGTAGTTCACGGTAATGGCAACTGAATCAGAGGGGTTGTGGAAGTCAACCACGTGGATGTCAAAGATCAGCACTGCAGATCCTGGAATCTTGCCTAAATAAGAAGCAAATTAGGCAAGTAGAGAAAGAAATGGTACCCAAAGAGGCTTATCATGACCAAGTCCTGCACCCTGGAGGAATATCTGTTCTCACTGTGTCTCCTACTGAGTCATTTTGCTCTTCTCATTCAGAATTAAAGGATTGTATCTCCTCAGTATGCAACAAATGCAAGCTGCATCCAATATAGGAAAGAGAACCTGTGAAAAAGCACTAAACACATACTCAGTTCATCAGTGAAGGAAAAAAAGTCCATTATTCTAAATGTGAAAATTATCCAGAAATGGAGCAATAATCACAGATTTCCTGTGGCCATCCTAAATAGCTGATTTGTGTTTCATCTACCAACTCATTACTGATCACCAAAATTCTCCCAGGACTTCTCATGCTCCAAGGAAAAGGTTCCATTGCCTTAAAATGTCCTGATAGGAAGGAACCTCTTCCACCCCTTCCCACTGCCAGGACTGACAGACACATCCAGCCCCAGGAATGGGGTTTACTGGTTGAAGAGTCTAATTCCCAAAAGAAAACCATAGAATTGGCATTCCAGAAGAGAGGCTTTTCTTCTAAGTCACTTCTTCCCCAAATAACATACCAGGAGGTGTGTTTTGAAACACCAGCCATAAAACTGCAATCAGCCAGAAGGGTTATCATCTCCAGCCTCTCACACCAATCTTTTTAGGTACTAATGAGTTTTCCCAAAGGAATGTTAACGGTGTGTTCTACGTACACAGACACTTTGTTGTTACACACATCCACTGCTCACAGAGGTGGCTCAGGAGCCCACAAAACCTGTGGCTGTGGAAGGAATGAGGCAGAAAACTTAACATGATGAATTTCTTTAGCATACAGAGCTTGTTAGGACACACAGGAAGGAAGATCTCCCACTGCAGAGCTCCTGGCACCCACGTACCAGTCTGTCTGAAACACTGATTAGCCAAATGAGTTCATGTCACCAAGCACCAGCTGGCCTGAAACACTAATTATCCATATACTTTCAGGTCACTCATGACATGTGAGATTGGTCTGTGTTCTTCTTGTCCTACCACTCAGCTATTTAAAATAATTTTGCAAATTCTAAGTGTAATACTGTCAGTTGCAAGCCCACAAAATAATTAACTAGAAGATAAGGTTTTCAAAGGCCAAGAAAATGGGACTACACACAGATACACTGACCAATAAAAGAAACATCATTAATTCTGGAGGACCTGAATGAAAAGTCAAGCTCACCTCTTCCTTCTTCTCCATATCCAAGATGAGGGGGGATAATTATCCGTCTCTTTTCACCAGTGCACACACCCAGCAAGCCTTCATCCATCCCAGCAATCACGTAACCTCTCCCGACATAGGTGTCATAGGTGTGATTTCGTGAGTAGCTACAGAAAACGTTGGCATGTTAGCAGGGTCAGGTGTGCTTGAGAAAACACAGCATCTTGCAACAGGTCTGCAACACAGTTCTGAAACTGGTTCAGGTCAAGCACACACAGCCACTAATTAGCACCAGAGGCACAATGCAATCACCATGTTTAATTAATCCGGGCCACCAAGTTTCATCAGTCAGTGATGCAGGTGTCATTTATTAACCCATACTCAGATCCTGGCTAGGGAACAGCTTCTTTGCAAATATATTTCTACTGTACCTTGAAAGAAAATCTCACTTATTTAGACTAAATAGGTAACGTGTTTTGATAAGTAAATGAAAACAGTTTTATCCTTTTAATTTTCTCTGCCCTGACTCTACTTGGCAGGTGAGTCGATCTGCTTGAAGGCACAGAGGCTCTACAGAGGGATCTAGATGGGCTGGATCAATGGGCCAAGGCCAATGGGATGAGGTTCAACAAGCCAAGTGCCAGGTCCTATACCTGGGTCACAACAACCCCCTGCAATGCTGCAGGCTTGGGGAGGAGTGGCTGAAAACTGCCTGGTGGAAAAGGACGTGGGGGTGTCGGTCAACAGCCAGCTGAATATGAGCCAACATGTGCCCAGGCCACCAGCATCCTGGCTTGTATCTGCACTAGTGAAAAATTTTATCAGTAGGACTAGGGCAGGGATCATCCCTCTGTACTCAGCACTGGGGAGGCTGCACCTCAAATACCGGGCCCTAGAAGAACATTAAGGTGCTGGAGCATGTCCAGAGAAGGACTGAAGCTGGTGAAGGGTCTAGAGCACAAGTCTTGTGAGCAGCAGCTGAGGGACCTGAGGTTGTTTAGTCTGAAGAAAAGGAGGCTCAGGGGAGACCTTCTCGCTCTCGACAGCTCCCTGAAAGGAGGTGGGGATCTGTCTCTTCTCCCAGGTAACAAGCAACAGGACAAGAGGACACAGCCTCAAGTTGCACCAGGGAAGGTTTAGGTTGGATATTAGGAAAAATTTCTTCACAGAAAGGGTTGTCAAACACTGTCCCAGGCTGCCCAGGGCAGTGGTGGGGTCACCATCCCCAGAGGGATTTAAAAGATGTGGAGATGTGGAACTGAGGAACATGGTTTAGTGGTGACCTGGCAGTGCTGGGCTAATGGTCGGACCTGATGATCTTAAAGGCCTCTTCCAACCAAAACAATTCTGTGATTCTACTTTAAGAAGTACTTATCAACTAGATATAATTTACATTCATGTTCATGAGACACCCTTTAGACCATCTCATTCTGCAGCCACAGCTATGTAGTTCAACTACTACAAGGAGGAGGTGGGATAAAAAAGGTTCTCCTGGGATGCACAGCATTAAATTGAGTCATGACAAGAGAACAGTACCAATACTATCCCTCCCTTCCAAACTTATATGTAGGTTCAAGGATCTGTTCCAACACCTAATGCTAGAGTAAAACAAGCCTACAACAACAAATGATGCTTAACACAAGGATGGGTCTGTCTTCTGCCTTTCTTCAAGGCATGCTACATGAAGGCACAACCCAAGGAATGGAAGGCAGAAAGGTTTTAATTCATCTTCATGAGGTAACTCTAAGAAAGGGCAAGAGCAGTACAGATCCTGATGTAATTCAGAGGTTTCTTCAGCTGCTCTAAGTGAAGACAGCCCTGGTTGAGCTGCCCGGGGGCAGTTCTGCTGCTGAATATCACAGAGGAAAAAGAAAACAGAGGAAAATATTAACAGAGCTCTCGACCCCAGCCACTCGCAGTGTTTCTGGCATGCTCCCTGTACTAGTGGGAAATGTTTCCCTCTACAGCTCCAAGGCTTTTGATAACTGCTGTTAGCTGCTCTGTTTCTTCAGAGATATTTGTTAAATATTGGTCTCTCTTGTAAGAAAGAAGCCAGGATATGATGCTCTAACAAATAACCTCTCCAACAACTGTCAGCACTTCAGGATGATGTAGAGGCTGCTGTCTACAAAGCATTTATTACTACGTAGTGACAAAAACCCTAACATAAATACTACAGCCATGTTCAAAAATTGTTTAATTACTGCAGACAATACTCATTTACATCTCAGAAAAGAGATTCTGGGCAGGTGTAGGTGCACAGGTTTAAGTTCTTAACCTAGAAGTTTTCATAAGCTGTAAATTAAGGTCTGCAGTGATGGCTGCTGATGCAGGTCTCCTGCTTTCTCTCCTCACACCAAGCTGGGCAGCTGAGTGGGGGGGTCAAGGTTGCTCCTGATCCTTACTGTACCTCAATTCAATGAGAGACAATTCCCTGACTCCTCCTTGTGGGAGGCAGCACACATGGCACTCTATATAGCTTATGTTTGGAAACTGATCCTGATCTCCAGCTTGCAGCACCTCTATTAGTACTAAACATTCTTCCACGAGTTTATTTCACCAAACATTTTACATTGGCTCATTTTTAACTCTTTTTAGCTACTTGTGCAGCTGTTCCAAAAGCTGGAGTGAGAAAGTACTGCCCATTAAAGAGCAAACAGAAGTGAAAGGAAGCTACAAGGGTATCATTCACCATATAATTCTGTACAGGAGGCTCATGTGCCCAGAGATCTTAGAACTTGATGTGATAGCAAATCCCTCTTCCTTTATCACAGAAACCCCATTGCTGAATTCTGTCTTGAAAGATGTTAACTTTCAAAATGCAAACAGTGTTCAAGGACAAATGGAAAGTCTGTCTTGAGATTAACCTCAAACTGGCCACTAGCACAGGGGCTCACAGTTCTCAGGGCAAAAAATGGGAGTCATGTTTATTTTCTCTCTACCTATTTGTCAGATAAAACTCTATAGGGCAAAGAGTCTTCAGGTATGTGTGTCTAAAGCTTCACCAGGTGGGTCACCACCCCTAGATGGCATCTGTAGTACTGTTATAACAAAAACTAGGTCTTTGTCTTCCCACATCGAAAAGTTTTCCACGTGTTTAAGAACTCCAACTTCACTCAGAAATTTCAAAAATGAAGGAAAAGCAAATAATTGTATTTGGGTGTATCTTGGACAAGACAGACGAGTCAAAGTAGAATGAGATCTATAGGGCTGCAGGGTTTGGTTACCTGGAATCAAACAAGGTGCCATCCAGGAGCGTGCCGTTGTAATGGTACCGGAGGAAGTCTCCGGGCTGGCTTCTCCGCTCGCAGGACTCTGGCACTTGCTGGTTCTCAATAACAACCCCATCCTTGGGGTTGTGGAGGTCTAGCAAAACCACATCAAAGACGAGGGAAGCTTGGCCAGGGATCTCCTTACCTGCGAAAGTGTTAGAGCAGGACACTGGTAAGAAATAGCAGGAGCTTAAACGTATTTGTTGAGGGAAAGTAACCTACTGCTGAACACCAAGAGCCTCACCTCCCAAAATAAATCAGCATAATCTGCTTCTACTCAGTCATTTTTTGGTTTGTGTGCGGGTTTGTCATTCAATTCTCCAACTCAACTATTTCATCCTGTTCCTACTGTGATGGCACTGCCTCACTGAAAACAACAGCCTCTTCAGCAACACCCATCTCTTAGTCCATGGACACCAGCTCCACCTGAGCTGTGCGGTTTAGTCTACCACTATTTCCAACACACTTCATGAAAGTGCATAAAATAACCATTAGAATAAAAATTTGAGAGATCCCCTCTTCCCATCCTGTTAATACCAAAACAAGAGATGACATGATGGAAGCTGAAGAAGGGTAAATTGAGTATCTCAGTGAAAAAGTGCCTTTCCATCAATTAATAAATTATAGTGTGGGTTGCTCTGACTGAGAACCATGGAGCCCAAGACCTTGGCAAAATTTTAAAACATAATTCCACAAGTTTTTTTTTATCCATGGAGGCTATCATACTTCATAGTAACGAAGTCATGGAAGGGATATGAAACCTTGTACACCACAGACACATCCTTAAACATCAGAGCAGAGAAAGAATTTAAGGAAGAGTCCCAAACTACAGCTAAGTGCCCCTCATTTAACGTGGGGACCTCCATGCATGACCTGCAGGCTGCACACAGTCCCACGGGACAATTAATCCACCTTGCAGTTACCAGGGCATTGGTTGTGTAAAAAAAAAAAATAATAAAACTGGAATTGAAAATACATTTTACTTTTTCCAAGAAGTTTTCTGCTCTCTGTAGCAGCCATTGTAAGAATTATGCAGTCACCCAACTTCAAGTTTTTGGAGCCACTAGATATTAATCACAGATTATACACTCTGAATGAAGTAAAACTTCAGTATATAAAGATTACAATTGTATCAATAATATGTCTCTTAAGTAACTTGCTGGTTTGGGGTTTTTTTAATATCTTATACTTTCTAATCAGTCTAATCTGGTACATGATGCATTTTGAACCTCTCTTTGCATCACTTTGTTCCCTCTGTCTGAAATGGGGAGTAACGCTGCCCATAAATTTAAAATACATCAAGTAAAAAAATTTTTAAAATAATAACTTTTACCATCTCCTTCTTCTCCATATGCCAGGAAAGGTGGTATCGTGATAATGCGCTTCTCTCCTACACACATTCCCAAGAGACCTTGGTCCATACCAGGAATCAGCCACCCAATTCCCACGTAGGTATCGTAAGTTCGCATCCGATTATGGCTAAAAATGAAAAGAAAAAAAACCAAAACACAATCAAATGTCAGGCAGCCACAGACAAGAATGTGAATCTTCAAAATCACAGAATCATTCTGGTTGGAAGAGACCTCTAAGGTCATCAAGTCCAACCATTAACCCAGCACTGTCAGGTCACCACTAAACCATGTCCCTCAGCACCACATCTCCACGGCTTTTAAACACATCCAGGGATGTGAAATAGATACAGGGATTCATTTTTTTTTAAAAAGAAAGGATCTGGGCTGATAATTCTCATGCAGAAATAATGTCCTGTTCTGTTGGTTTGAGTCAGTTCTGCTGTCCTGTAATCCCTGACACTTACATGATGCTAGCTTTCATTTCTTGTCCTTCTGGGCAATCAGCACTAATCAGCACCAGTGAAGGGGGAGGAACTGATGGTTTAAAGTGACATCAGTTATCTACCAAAAGACACACCACCCAGCTGCATACCTTGAGTCAAATAGGGTCCCATCTAAGAAGGTTCCATTGTAATGGTATCGTACGAAGTCAGACACCTGGACTGTCCGGGGACACTTCTCAGGTTTGAAGTAAGTCTGAACCTGCACCTCGTCCTTCGAGTTCCAGAGATCGATCAGAAGCACATCAAAATGGAGCACAGCATTGGGGGGTATCACACCCGCTGCAAGGGCAAAACACCACCAGTTTTATTCCCCTTTTTCAGCAGAAAGAACTAATCTACACATCCCCTAAATAAAATCCATGATGTACAACTCTCTTTGTGCTTATATCCCCCTGTCTTCCCATCACTGCTGCAGCTACATAAGAAGGAGAACCTGGCAACATGAATCATTATCAAATATGAGTATGTCCACCAGGCAAACTGCTCTTGGTTTAGCATTTGTTGCCTCAGAGTCTGCAGAGCAAAGCTGCTCTAGGCACTGACAAGACCTTGTGCAGCACTGCAAGGCCAGACCACAGTAAGTATTTAACACCAGGGTAGGTATAAATAAGCAGTTAACTATAGCAGCAAGGTCCATTTGTTGAAGGTGGTGACCTAATAGCAGCCTTCCAATACATGAAAGGGGCCTACAGGAATGCTGGAGAAGGGCTTTTTACAAGGGCCTGTAGTGACAGGACATGGGGCAATGGCCTGAAACTGCAAGAGGGTAGATTTAGATTAGATATAAGGAAGAAATTCTTCACCATGAGGGTGGTAAGGTACTGGAACAGGCTGCCCAGGGAGGCTGTGGATGCCCCAAACCTGGAAGTATTCAAGTCCAGGTTGGATGGGGCTTTGAACAACCTGGTCTAGTGGGTGAGAGGTGTCCCTGCCCACAGTAGAGGGGCTAGAACTAGATGATCTTCAAGTTCCTTTCCAACCTTAACCATTCTATAATTCTATAATTCTATGGTCCTCCAGAGTCAGCTCTTCCTCCCGCACACAGAGGGAGCCTGGAGCGATGAACTAGGCCAGAAGCTTAACAAACACCTCTGGGCAGGGGAGAACCTCCCCAAAATCCACGACTTGCAATGTCTACCCTCTCTTCTGTGACTCCACTTCCAGAAGCAGCTACTCACAGGCCTGGTGCTGTACTTACAGACGCCCTCGCTCCCATAGGCGAGCTTGGGGGGAATCTTCACGAAGCGCCGCTCGTTCACGCACATGCCGACCAGAGCTTTGTCCATCCCAGCAATAAGTTGACCTTTTCCCACAAATACGTTGAATGTGGATCCCCTGTCATAGCTAAAGGGGGAAAAGAGAGGAAAAAATGTTAGTGGTTCATTTACCTACCATTCCATACTCCATTTTTGGGGAGTTTAACCATCTCCCCTTGCCCTGTTAGCGTAACGTTATCATGAGACACCTGCTAAGAGAAGGCACAAATCCAAATGTTTCTGAGACTTCACCCAAATCCAAATGTTTCTGAGACTTCACCCCAGCTCTCCTTCTGTTCCCTGCTCACCATCTCTCTGAAACACATTTTAGCAGTGTGTGATGCGCGCTGCAGGTACCCAAAGCCCGTAACTACCATCAGCTCATTTACACACTAGTACTATGAACAGCACTGGAAAATTAAGGAAGAAAAGGAAAAATTATACACTATTACAAGAAAAGAAAAGATAGCTGCTCAGCTTATTGATTTTGGTAACACCACAAAAATATTATGCAAGATTGATAAGCTTAATGACATTGGGGATTCTCTGTGGGAGAAGAGGAAAGGGACAAAGATGCCTTTTCACGCAATAATTGAGATTTGCCAATGGATTATTTATTTTCTCTAGCTGGTTACTTATTTTCTCCTCCACGTTCCCAGCTCTCATGCCATTAAGATGTAAATACTTAAGACTCAATATCTGGACAGACTGGAGAGCTGGGTGGAGGGGAACTTAATGAAGTTCACCAAGGCCATGTGTAGAGTCCTGCACCTGGGGAGGAATAACCCCATGCATCAGCACAGGATAGGGCTTGACCTGCTGGAAAGTAGCTCCATGGAGAAAGACCTGGTTGTCCTGCTGGATAACAGGTTAACCAGCAGCCAGCAGCGTGCTCTTGTAGCAAAGAAGGCCAATGGTATCCTGGGGTGTATTAAGAAGAGTGTGGCCAGCAGGTTGAGGGAGGTTCTCCTCCCTCTCTACTCTGCCCCAGTGAGGCCACATCTGGAGTATTGTGTCCAGTGCTGAGCTCCCCAGCTCAAGAGAGACAGGGAACTACTGGAGAGAGTTCAATGGAGGACTACGAAGATGCTGAGGGGACTGGAGCATCTCTGTGACAAGGAAAAGCTGAAAGACCTGGGATTGTTTAGCCTGGAGAAGATAAGACTGAGGGGGGATTTTACCAATGCTTATCAATACCTAAAGGGCAGGGGGCAAGAGGATGGGGCAAGACTCTTGTCAGTGGTACCCAGTGATAGGACAAGGGGCAATGGGCACAAACTGCAACCCAGGAGGTTCCACCTGAACATGAGAAAAAACTTATTTCCTGTGAGGGGGATGGAGACTGGCCCAGGCTGCCCAGAGAGGTTGTGGAGTCTCCTTCTCTGGAGAGATTCCAAACCTGCCTGGACACAATCTCTTGGTGACCCCGCTTTAGCAGGGGGCCTGGACTAGATGATCCCCAGTGGACCCTTCCAACCCCTACCATTCTGTGACTCTGTAAATAGCAAAAAATAGAGAAGTGCTTTAAACAGCTTGTTTGACAGAGCAAGAACCAAGATACGCAGCTAAATGATCTCTCAGTGTGATAATATATGAATATTTGAAAGGCAAAAAGAAATGATGCTTAAATGATTTAAAGGTTTTCCAGAGAGGATGGAGAGCAGGGGTGTCACCACAGCAGAACACCAACATGAGCTTCTGTGGTTAGTCTGACCACCTTAAATCTGCACAATGACCCCACTTTGCTGTGCCTGAGTTATTAATAACTCTCATTATTTAACATTCTGAAGCGATGTATAAACATAAGGCAGGAAGTGTTTCAAAAGCTTCAAGCCTATTTTTAAACTTTTACTGCTTCCATTTTCACAAATTCCTTTCCTAATTTGAAGGACTTGTTGGGTTTGGAGTCCAATTTTTTTTTTTTTTCAGATAAAAGGCAGTCCTGGAAAAAAAAGTAAAAAAAAAAAACAAAAACAAAAGTTTGTGCCTCTTTGCGTGCTAAAATATTCTGGAAAGCAGCCAGCAGCCAGATATCACTAGGGAAATGATGTCAAACTTTCCTTCAAAGACCATACACATCACTTCCACAACATACTGAGCCTCCTAACAGCCCCAGAGCCTCAAATCCCTCAAATATTTTACTGAGTGAACCCTCTGTTTGCTCCAGCATTTTTTTTTTTTGCTGGCAAACATTAAGAATAAACCCTCTATGCAGAGTGTTCACTTTCAGTTGCACAAATATTCCCACTCCTGGGGAAGGATGGAAAATATTTAAATTAGCTCCTGACAAACTCTATTGTACACATAAAAACATCATTAATTTGTAAAGGCTAACAACAGGTTCTAAGAAACCCCCCCCAAAACGGTATTTTGTGGTGATTGACAAAGCTTGGCAACACATCTGGGATGGACTTCAAACAGAAGAGCTCATTTTTGCCCCAAATAAACCTACAATTAAGAAAACACTGATGCTAAGCAGAGAGCTGAACAAAGCAGTGCACAGGTCACACAGCTCTGCAGGACTGACTTTGCAGATTCCTTAGATCTAAGCAAAAGTAGTTTGTAAGTGGAATTTACCAAATTAGCAGCAGATGACTGAGCAATTAAATTCAGGCTTAAAAATGCAAAGCATTTTATGGCCGTGGAATTAAAAATGCAAATACTGATGGGAAAAAACAAATGAATAAACAGGCACATTAATTAATTTAGGTGACACAATCATGATTACTCAGACTTTCTCACCACCCTGTTAATGAGAAGAGCAGTATTAAAACCTTCTACGTGGAAAAACAGAAAAATCATTTATACCTCAAGAAGCTTTTCAGCAGCTGAAGAAGAAACAAAGTAAAACTGCCCTTGGTTCAGCACCAAGAGTATTTTCTAGACCAATTTCATAGTAGTGTTTGACTAAATTTATGCACTTAGAAACTTTAAAAAAGACCCAAACAAGTAGCACCTCAGCTAGAAAAATAGGCTTTCATTAGAATGTTAGTATAAATTGAATTAGTCTAATTTTAGTCTAATATAGTCTAATTTTAGTATAAATTGAATACTTTTAACTTCTGTGTAGGGAACACTAAAGATTTTACAACAAATATTGCTTACATTACTATGCAGAACATCAAACCTTCCTAATTTTCCATTGTCTTAACATGGTAGACCCTGTCATCAATCTTAAAATAAGACCATAGTTAGTGAATAACAAAAATGTGTCAACATGAGCTGCTATCTAGAAATAAATCATGAGCTGAACAAACCTGACTTTTTGCATCCTTTTGAAATGAAGCAGCCAGACAAATACTCAAGTTAAGAGCAGACCCTCATCCTTAGTATGTATTCACTGAAATTTAGAGGACCCAAAGAGATAAATGCTGTACAGCTCTGCACAGCCTGTTCCTACTCTAAGTAATTCAGAGCCAAAGAACAAGGAATTTGGAATTAAATGTGAAAACCAACACCTGGGAAGCCCCTCTGGGTGCCCTGCCTCAGAGCAGAAATTTGCTGGCACAACTCCACGTTCAAGGCAGCCTCAGTATGTGCCTGCAAAAACCAGAACCACATTTCTGAACACATGGCTGGTTTTCTAATTGTCACATATTTGTAAACCGAGCCTTGAGGATGCTGCTTTTGTGAGTCCTCACATCTGTGGCTAAGACTTATTTTCCAAGACTGCTGGTTGCCAATGAATTCACTGGCCTTTGCACTGGGACCGCACCAGCGCCAGTCGCTGCACCCTGCTGGGGGAGCACTGGTGAAGTGGCACTGCCGACATACTGGAGTCCAGTCAGCTCCAGAGGAAGGGCTGAGCTCACTTTGAAGGACAGTTATTTCCCTAAGGCTCTGGATTTTCCTTGAAGCACAAGGAAGATTTACCAGGATTACTGAAAAGACGTTTTGTTTTTCCTTTCCGAGTAATACTTTGATCGAGGGCAATGAATGAAGCAGAAACAACAAATAAGCCACCAGCAGCATCAGCATCCTTCGTAATCTCCTGATCCCACTGTTTAGGCTTCCTGATCCCAAAATAACAGCAGGGAAGTGGCCAGGCACTTCACTGCACATAGGTCACGTTTATTCAAGGGTAACCTATCCAAAAATTTCTATTGTAAGCACAGCCTGAGAGTTCTTGTATTTCTGGCAAAGATGATTCAGAAATGTTTGCGTTCAAGCAGGTTTGAGGCTGGGGAAGACATAGGAAATGTTCAGAAACTAAATCCTGTGAGAGGCTGATACCGTGTACGTTCCTATTTACCAGGCTAACTGAATATCCTCATGGTCTTCTGGAGCAGAGAGCTCCTGCTCAGCACGTTGGAGAAGCAGTTGGAAAACATAGTGGGGATCCATCAGTGCACACAGACTATTGTGAACTGGACCCAGCCACCACAGAGGTCTCACCCCCAGCCCCAGCAGTCACACCCCACCTCTTTGTCCTTTCAGGCTTCAAAGACCTCTTCCCATGGCAGCCTGAACCAAAAATTTGATGTCTGTCCCCATGGCGGCCACGTACATTCTGCGTTCTCACTTGTGTGACACTGTCCAGCCTGCCACTGACCAGCTCCCGACTGCTCACCCCAAAAGGCCCAGCTGAGTACCGCAGAAAGACCCGAACCGAACCTCAACCGCGGCCTCCACCCTGGGCCACCATCCCTGAGCACCCACCCTCCTGGGGCCAGCACCGCTCGCACCCCACCTCTCTCCAAAGCGTGACCCGAACNATCCCCGTCCCCCTCCCCGGGCTGGCGCTGCGACGTGGCGCTGCCCCCGGGCCGCCCTTCCCGCCCCGGGTCTCCACACTCGTCTTTAGCCGTCTTTCAAGTTAGCCAGGAGGATCAGAAGCCAGGGCGGCGGGCCCAAGCTGGCCAACACACGTATTCCAGACCATCAACATCATGGACACTGTAAATTAGAAAGTTTACTGCGGATGGTCTCTTCCCCTGATGGCCACCATCCTTGGAGGGTCTCACCCATCATCCTGCTCCCAAGGCCACTCTCCTGGGTGCTGTGACCATCTCGCTGGAGCTGTGGTGGTCACAGTGCTTGACACTCAACATTCACTACTGGAAGCACCCGGCTGGCCCCCACTACAGGGGCTGAGTATAACCATGCGTACTTCCTATTAGTACTAATACCAGGGGATTTATTATTATTTTATTATACCTGTTTCCATTTCAACCCACAGATCTTTCCCTTTCCCAATTTCCCTTCCTGGTGGAGGAGTCACAGAGTCCTAGAACAACTGGCTAAACGAAGACAAAATCCCATCACAAATGCTGCCTTTTAGATCAAAACTCCAAAGGTGAGTTTGTGCACAAGCAGTAGANTGAGTACCGCAGAAAGACCCGAACCGAACCTCAACCGCGGCCTCCACCCTGGGCCACCATCCCTGAGCACCCCCCCTCCTGGGGCCAGCACCGCTCGCACCCCACCTCTCCCCAAAGCGTGACCCGAACCCCGAGGGAGCTGCACCCCGGGGATGAGGGGGGGCTGCCCGCCGAGCCCCGGGGCGCTCCCGAGCCAGACCTGGAGTCGAAGCGGGTGCCGTCGGGGAAGGCTCCGAGGTAGTGGTAGCGCACGAAGTCCCCGGGCCGCACGGCCCGCGGGCAGCTCTCGGGCACGAAGNTAGCCGTCTTTCAAGTTAGCCAGGAGGATCAGAAGCCAGGGCGGCGGGCCCAAGCTGGCCAACACACGTATTCCAGACCATCAACATCATGGTCACTGTAAATTAGAAAGTTTACTGCGGATGGTCTCTTCCCCTGATGGCCACCATCCTTGGAGGGTCTCACCCATCATCCTGCTCCCAAGGCCACTCTCCTGGGTGCTGTGACCATCTCGCTGGAGCTGTGGTGGTCACAGTGCTTGACACTCAACATTCACTACTGGAAGCACCCGGCTGGCCCCCACTACAGGGGCTGAGTATAACCATGCGTACTTCCTATTAGTACTAATACCAGGGGATTTATTATTATTTTATTATACCTGTTTCCATTTCAACCCACAGATCTTTCCCTTTCCCAATTTCCCTTCCTGGTGGAGGAGTCACAGAGTCCTAGAACAACTGGCTAAACGAAGACAAAATCCCATCACAAATGCTGCCTTTTAGATCAAAACTCCAAAGGTGAGTTTGTGCACAAGCAGTAGATGCCAACACACCGGGGCTGTCACCCTCTCAGGGAAACTTTGCAAATAACAGAAAAAAATGACCCGAGAAGCACCCAGTAAGACACCAGCGCTCAAGTGGAATCACCATCCCAGATGGCCAGTTATCCCCTTTTCCTCTCTCTTTGATCTTGCACACACTGGTGAGGAGATACTTAGATTATTTTTTTTTCCTCCATAATTCTCACTGATTTCAGTGAAGCAGCATGGAAAATGTAATTATCTGCATGTGAAGCATCAAACCTGGAGCAAGATGAGTTAAATACTACAATAATTTTAAAAAGCAGTGAACTTTATGGCAGCAGGTTTGAGGAAACTGGTTGGAAACGCAGGCACCCCTAGGAATATCATTTATTTAAGAGACATCAATGGCAATGTTTTGTTATTGATAAATTAAGCAAGCACAGGTGGGCTACTTGTGAGAAGCCACTAAAACCTGAGGAGACAGCTCACAGCCCCAACTCCCCAGTCTTTGTGCATCCACCACCCAGCTCCATCAACCCCAGCAACAGCAGGGATGCAGCCAAATCAAATGTTTTTAAAGTTCTTTCAAAAACACCCTTGGATAATATCGACCTATTTCTAGGAAATGGACCGAGCCATGAAAAAAGTTAGCAAATTGGGCAGGTATTTAAAGATAACCAAAGTTGTGGGTACAAATCACACCCTCCTTCCAACAACAGTCATGCTGCACGTTCCAAATCAGCCCTGCAAAGCATCCCTTAAACAAGCCCTGTCAATTGTCTGGCAGTTGCCTCAATTTAAACAGCTTATTTTGGTGTTGGTTTGTATGGACACACTTTATTTTCCCAAGGAGAACTCATAGCTCACCACTGGAGTATGTTGATACAACCAACATAAAGATAAAGCTTAACCTGCACTGGGCACTTTTTTGCCAGGCAGTGACACAGTCGGTATTTATGGCCATTTATTTAAGAAGTTCTATGTTTTGAAAACAATTCCTTGGACTCTTTACTATTTATGCAGTTTTGTCCTCATCACTTCTGACAATAAAAAGTTCTCTACTTCTGAGGTAATTACCATTACCTCAAGACCTCTTTGAGTGTTCCTGGTTTTATTAACCCCTAGAAGAGCCACGTGTCCATTCTGTGTTCCCAAACCTAGTGCTTCACCCTCCTGCCCCACGGATCCTGTAGCTGATGCACCAGGTGTCTCTCCATCACCACACACAGAGCTCAAGGGAGTTGTCACAGAATCACAGAATGTAAGGGATTGGAAGGGACCTTGAAAGATCATCTACTCCAATTCCCACACCGAAGCAGGATCAGCCAGGGAGATGCAGTTCCTGTCTAAAGCTTTCCAGTATTCCCCTTATAAATATCATTTTTAACATTTTACTATTTTTTTCGAAGCACAGACACACACAAATCAATTTCTTATTTGTTTGTTGGTATGTTTGAACACCAGGCTAGCCTCCCCAGAAGCATTTTGGGGATCCTCATTGCTATCAGATTGCCTGGTCTTCAGCCCAAAACACAGCATTGACTAACATGTTGTGAGCAGAGGGATAAGCACAGACATGCCTAAAGCTCCTACAGAAGCTGCTCCTGGAGGGATCAGGCTTAAAAACACAGTACAGATAAGGTCCATTCTCTCTCTGGAAACGTAGCTTTCAGGAATGTCACAGGTCAGGCATTAAATGAGGATTAAGGAGCTGGGATTCCTGCCTTTGCATGTCCATGCAGGACACTATGTGCCTCAGGGGGCTGCAGTTCTCCTAGCTTTGGGCTATGCTGTATCCAGCTAAAACATATCTCTAGAATTTGATGCTATTCCCAAATCTTTTGAAGGGCAAGGAAGTAAAAGGTCAGCTCTTACTCTCTATCTGTGTATCACAGCAGCACTGCTACTGGAGCTCATTGCACAGGGGAGAGATTCAAGAGCTCAAGTGCCAAGAAGCTGGATGTGAAAATTCCTTCATACGGTATAAACCATGTCTCAGAAGCACTGAAGAAAGCAGAGGAGCATGGCGAGGGGTCGTTTCACATAAAAACTAATTTATCGTAACATGGGAAAAGAAAGTGAAGCCTCAGCCTGAGTTTAGGGTAGGTGAGATACCACTGGTGTGTACCTTGAGGTGCTGCTCTGCTCCTTGCAAAGTGCTTGCAGCCAAGCACTAGGCACTCGTGAGGTGATGGGCCTCATGCTGATCAAGATGTTTGCAACACATTTGGTCACACAACCATAGGAGAGGTTGTGACTAGGGAAATATTCTGCTGAGTAGCCACTGGACTTACCCAGTACTTAACCACTAACTGTTCTCAATTACCCACCATGCATCCAAGATGACAGGCCCCGGGTGCCTGAATTATGTGTTAGTGTTTTGATAGGGAGATTTCCTAAAAAAGTAGCATCCCGAGACAGAAAAATATAGAGTGGATTTGCAATGCTTTCTAAATACTCTATCAATTATAGATCAAGAAAAACAGAGCTAGCCCTTGTCTTAGAAAGAATATGTTAAATGCTGCAGCATGCACATACCTTGAAATTAGGGTAGGCAAGTTTAGAGAAAACTCAGATATTAGAAGGAAAAATCTGGGAAACAGCTTGAACTGATATAAAATCCAGTTAAAAATATCAATCTGATTTCAATCAGTAGGTAATATTTAAAAAGATTGCAGTGTAATGCTGGTCTTGGCTGTAGAATCTACAGGGGAATTGTGTGAAGGGATTCTGAGTTATTTTTATCTTCTGCAGTTTTCCACAGCTGTTCATCTCAGTATGTACCCTCCCTAAAACTCCTAAGAAGCTCTTCAGAGAAGAGTTTTGAGTTACAACTGATGTGAAAGACCCGTAGTGGTCTCTCTGCTAAGCTGAATTTCAAGTAAGGAAAATAAAAAACCCAATTATAATTGATGTAATTATAACTGACATAATTATAACCAATTTCTTCCTCTAAAGATCTGTAAAGTTCATGGAGACCTTGAGATACTTTGGAACAATCACAGAAGGACAGTTTATCAACACTGGTTTTGAGTATTAAACACGGTTAAACTGTATCCATAAAACATTCCCAGTAAGAACTATTTTTATTTTATGTAGCTACATGATAAATTCAGAACACATGGCACCCAAAATAGCTCTCTGTATCCAAAATAATATAATTTCTACTAGTTACACATCATTTAATTATATGTAATTTACTGACAATGGTGTGAGTCACGAGGGCCTGACATGACCCTAAACGCCTCTAGTGGCCAAAGTGACCCAGGTGACTTGGGCTTCTCCCTTGGTGGGCCATAAAAAGCAATGTGGCACAGAGCTCTGTACTCTTCACAGGGAGCTGTGCTGGATGGATCAGTCACCTCCACAGGCTATTTAACATGCAGGTTTTATTCTGATTTATTATTAGGGATTTAGCAGTAAACACAAAAGTGCACAGAGCACAAGTGAAATGGATATACTTTAAATAGCTGATACTCAAGGTACAATTCACGTACAGAATCCTAGCATGGTGGTGGTTGGAAGGGACCTGGAGATCATCTCATCCAATCCCCCTGCTAAAGCAGGTCACCCAGAGCAGGTTGCCCAGGATCATGTCCAGGCAGGTTTGGAATCTCCCCAGAGAAGGAGACTCCACAACCTCTCTGGGCAGCCTAGGCCAGGCTCCGTTACCCTCAGAGGAAATAAGTTTTTCCTCATGTTCAGGTGGAACCTCCTGAGTTCCAGTTTGTGCCCATTGCTCCTTGTCCTGTCACTGGGCACCACTGTAAAGAGCCTGGCCCCATCCTCTTGACATCCTTCCTTTAGATATCAATAAACATTGATCAGAGCTCCTCTCAGCCTTCTCTTCTCCAGGCTAAACAGCCCCAGGTCTCTAAGCCAAAGTCTCTCAGTCTCTTACTCCAATTCATCTTCAGTTTCTTTCTACACCACCCACTATAGATGTTCTAGTGAAAGTCAAACAAATTACACTACCAGAAGCAAACAAGTAATTGTAGTGAGCCAACTCTGGGCAAAACTATTTCCTAATGACACCAGAGCAACGATGTTGGTTTCAGTGTAGATGTGCCAGTGTGAAATGGCAGAGAAACTACCCTACGCCTCCAGTTTTTTCCTGCCATTTCTCACAATCACCTATTTAAGTGTTACCAATTTGCATGTGATGCTCTTGCATTTATCAGGCAATATCTGTATATGTGTTAAATCTGAAAATGCCATTAACCTCATATCACAAAAAAGGCAATAATTTTCAGACCTAAACACCCTTGAAAATAGATACCACAGTGTCGCAGAGTTGAGACGGACAAGCGACACAGCCATTTATTTCCACAATAGCACTTTATTTCTGCAGACAGCCCTTTTTATCCCTAAGGTTGCATATTGGGTACTTATTTCATTGGTTAAGCATATTATTAGCATACTATCTATTGGTTAATAGCTTTTGCATTCTCTTGCTCACGGTTAGGACAACATCCCTATCTTGTGGTTGCATGTTCATCCTTGTACTCGTTTCTCTCTCATTTTCACGGGCACAGTTTCAAATTGTCAAGGTCAAAAATATTCTTGAGGCNACGCACGACCCAATGCCTGCAGGTACCTTATCTGCTTAACGAACAGCAGT
>VYZX01030865.1:258804-293298 GCA_013401335.1 Brachypteracias leptosomus | reverse complement strand
GAGAGAAGTGGTGTTCTTTCTGCTGCTTCTTGTGTTCACAAACGTGAAGTGAGGACACTTTTAGACACCTCTGACCCAAGGACAAAATGGGGAATAAAGGTGGAAGCCACGTCTTTCCCTCTTCTCTACCTTTCTTGGCAGTCTGGGGATGCTTCAACAAATCTGCCTTTTTGAGATTGCCCATTTCACTGCCAGTCAAATTTTCAGCTGATAAACTGTTACATTTCTTTAATCCCATACTAAATGACTGTAAACTTATTTGACTGTATAAATATTTGTGTTCCTATTTGCATATGAATATGCAGTATGTGCAAGGATCATAAAGACATTTCCACCAAAAAGGATGCCTCAAATTATCAAACAAGTGAGGTGAGAGTGATTAAGTACTTACATAGTAAGAAGATTAACAAGTTTAATAATTACACTGAGGAAGGAAAAAAATGCTGAGGAAGCACATCAAGATATGGAAGTGGTGCCAATCTCTGTAAGTTGCAAGCAGCTTGGTAAAAGTGTGAATTCCATAAAAGTGTTAGAATTTTAATAAATAATTCAGAGTATCTTCTGTGTCTACTTTTTAAAATCTATATTTAAGATCATTTTGATACTTGTTATAATAAGAACTTTTTTTAATTGCTATTTAAGTTCCCACTGGCTAAGGTTAATCAGCTGTTCTGTGGGTATTTCTCATTTGAAAAATATCTTTCAAACAGGTGGAATTTTTCAGCCAACCATTGTGTTGTGAACAAAATCTAGGAAATGTGAAAATTAAATTAGACATTAAGAAAATACTTCAAAGACCAAGGTCAATTAGAGAGTGACATAATTTGCCAAGGGAAATTGGTGAAGCAGAGTCACTGAAGATATTCAAGGCTATCCTAGTAATATATAGGACTAATTATATAGCACTGAGTGCTTTCAAAGTGCTGTACAGACATGAACTAATTAATCTGCTCCATACCCCTCAGAGACAGAGGAGGAGTATTGCAAGTTTTAGCATCACCTGCCACAGCTTCTGGTAAAAGGCAGGAGAAAAGTGTATTAAATGATCACCCTACTTGTTAAGTATATGCACGTGTATGTGTTTGTATGCAAACTGAAGCTGCTGAAAACAGGTAAAATGAAACAGAAAAGAAAAATAGTAATTAAAACTAAAAGTCTGGTTTGGAAGGATACTAAACACGTATTTGGATTACTGAAAGATGCTACCCTTCCTTTTTTCATGTTCCATTGGGGTCACTAGTGTTCATAGTTAAAACATTAAAGCCTTATTTAAATTGTTGCTTTATCCTACATCTCATCATATACTGAGCAGTGGAGTTCTAGAAGCTAGGAAATAATTTTTTGTCTTGCAGTGATCTGTGCATCAGTTATACTCTTAGTTTATTTTACTGCAGTTGCTAAGACCCTTTTTGCTATATATTGTACAAACAACCCTGTGACTTTTTAGGGGGAAGACAATTAGAGAAAAGACAACACAGGAATATACATATTGCATAAGAACACCACCACACTGTTCTTAGATCTGGCAGTGACATAAGCATAGCCTAAATTCTCATCTTTTAAACAAAATTATTTACATATTGCCTTAGTAGTAACTGAAACAATCGTGGCTTTGGTCCTAAACATGCAGTAGGTAGAGTAAGTGTTCAGGAGAAGTGTTTGATTGGCCTTGGTCTTCTTTTAAATACCAGAGAACTCAGGTTGTTCAAAAGTGAGGTATTTGTCATAGAGTCAAATCAGTGATAATATTGTCTAAGAAAGGTGATGAGAAGTAGAACTTAATACTGAATTTAAGGGGGGAAGTTATCTACAACCTACAGTTGTTACTGTACAACTAGGTAGTGACCAGATCAGTATAAATCTGAGGAAGTCTCAGAGTAAATAGGTATTCAGAACAACATTTTCATTTTCTATTTAACAAATCTATAAATAATAAAAGGAAAAAAAGTTTTACCTTGTGCATAATAAACCCATTGAACTTATTTCCCTGAGGCATAAGCAAGGCCAAGAGTTAAGTAAGAGTCAAGTTACATTAGTTTGGATTAAAAAGTGAGGGCTATAAATCTTCATCCATTCAGATATAAGCTAGGCACTATCTAATAAGAATTCAGAAGAAATTTTCCCTGTAGGCAGATTTTTCGATGGAGATTTTAGTGTCTTTTTCTGACGTATTAACTCCTGACTGTTGAAGATGAAATAAATAGACAGAGGCTTGAGTCATTATAGCAATTTCTATATATCTACATGTTCTTAAAGACCATTTGGGCCTTGGCATTTCAGTCAGACTGGAGGCATTTCAAAATTGGTACTGATGACTACACCTCAACTTTTCAAAATGTAAAAAAAAAAAAGAAAAAATAGGCCTTATACACATATTAAAAGTAGGCTAAAGTTTGAAATATCTGAGCAAACTGTCTGTATTCCCTTCTTAGTTTTTTACTACGTTCTTGATGGATTGCTGTCTGAGTGCTCTAGACATAACATGTGCAGAGGTTTTTCATATCCATCCTTTGGTCTGCTGTAGCCTGCAAAATATCCTACCCTAGAAAACCTTAGAGTAAAGCTTTAGCATATAATGGCAGATCATAGATCTGTCAAAGTAGATCTACAGTACGTGTGAAAATCTGTGTTGTGGAAGATGCTTTATTCAAAGTGTTTTCATTTTCAAAGTGCTCAAATTTTACCTGCTAAATCGTATTTTATTTTTTTCAAATATGATAGTTGACAGTTTTCTGGAAGAATACAGAGCTACAAAGAAATGTTAAACCAGCTCTGCTTTGTATAAGTGCTAGTTTTGCACTTATACACTAACCCTAATTCCAAAGACATATCAATCAAACAATTTTCTGCCACAGTATACCTTGGAAAAAAACTAACCACCACCAAAAAAACAACCAACAATGACAAGAAACAACCAAAAGAGAACCACTAAAGCATCAAGAAAATAATTTTCTTTAGCCTAAATGATGTGAATAATGAATGCTCATATTCATAGGTATCTACAGGTAGGGGTTAACTATAAACACAGGCATAGCAGAGGCTTAGGTGAAGGTAAGTTAATGAAGAATAAAAGCAAAAGCTGCAGGTCATATTCAGAGTTCTATGGAGATGAAGATTGTCTTTCTGTTGTGAAATCCTATGTTTACAAAAGTTTTACTAGAAGAACAGGACTACTCTTCCACTGAAACAAGTACAAGGTTCTATCTCCAGAGATGCTATCACCCTAACATGGCTTTTGGAGAGCATCCTGGGCTCAAATGTAAAACCCCTGCAATGCAAGATTTTCAGGGACATTCAATGACTTTTTTTTTTCTTCTACCTGAAGGCTTATGTTAATCCAGTCAGTAAAGCCAGTAATTTATTGAGCACACAAGGATGGCAGTCATTTGGGTTGTCTGTGTTTACTTTGCTTTTGTAAACTGCATTTAATGGAGAGTGATCTCCTTTGACAGCAATTGTATCTCACCATAGGAAGTGTGCCATGAAAACCCTCCAGTTTCTACTGCACAGACAGGGCAAGGGTGTCCCTGTCTAATTACAGATTTCTTTATGCTTATGCTCCAGAAAATCCAGTAAAAAATTGGAGCACACCCATAATGTAAAGCTCTGGAGGAAGAATATCCCTGTTTAGAAGAAGACAGAGTTTAGTATTAAAAAGTTACCAGTGTGGCTTTAGCAGTGGAAGCTCAGCATTTATGCTTATCTTTTCACTCAGTCCTGGAGAAGCACCAAGAAAAATGCAGATACTACAGATAAATTCCATTTGAAGGACAAAATTCCAAGTTTCACAGATAAACTGAAATCTTTTTTTTTTTTTAAGTTATTAATCTAGATACATGAAGGAAACTAACAAAACTAATTAATAGTTTTAAATGTTGAGTTTCTTTGGAAAATAGAATATGTTTCCAATATGAGACAATAATAATTTTATTTTATACATGGAGGAGAAGACACAGTAAGTAAATACTCATCATCACCTACAATGAGCTCTTAAGAGCTCATTGCACTGCAAAGCCTCTCACAAAATGCTCATGCGCTCACTGCCTAAAGAAATATTGATGTTTAGGATACATGCCTGCAACTTAAGCCCCTGAATTCTGATGGAATATTTTTTTCCAGTGATATGAGTATGCCTAGACAGATGCATAGAACACAGTAAGGGGGACAGCTCATGGAAACTGTAGAAATGACTCAGCTGAGAAGTGAAGGCTTGCAAAAGGTTTTGGAGGATAATTAACAGAAATCTGATTTCTTCAGCAAGATGGGGTCCAGCAGAAAGGAGATTAATCAAGTCCAGAGCCTTAGTTTTACCTTTTCTTCCTGATGAATCACTTGGCACATGTCCAACATGAAATACCACTAAGACAGAAGAGAGGATAACAGTCAATAGAGTAAGTTTCCTAACTCTTGCTGGATCATAAGCACCAAACCCTGGAGTTAATTTCTTGATTTGTCATCAGTTCTGTTTGAGGTGCACATTTATCTATAAACCTCTTGGATTAGACTATCTGGAAGACTTCTACATAGCAACAGAAGATCATAAATGAGAACCCCTTGTTTTGTGAGAGTAATTTGACTTTACAGTGATTTTTTAGTGTTGTGTGGAATACTGCTCCCCCCTAACTCTCCCCCATTCCCCCAAGCACTAAAATAAAATAAAGGGAGAGATTCCTAGGCCCAGAATAAACTTTTTTCCAAAGTCTTTCTTGTCCAAAAAGGTTCTGTCTCACACATCTGCTTAGCTTTCTCCATACAGAACACATAGAAATGATGTGGTGGTGATGGATGAGTCACTTAAGTTCTGCTCTCAGAAATGAATGGTTCCATTCTCCTGCCTAGAAGATGATGGAAGAAGGTATTTTCACCAATATGTACTTTTTGTGACCAGGGTAAGTGTGTATCCGTTAGGATCCAAAGGTCATACATCCATCTGGTGATAGGCAACAAAGAAAGTTGGTGGGTTTTTTGTCTGCTTAAGGTATTACCTTAAGGTAACCATACATGTGGAGGGTTGGGTGTAAAATACAGCAAGTGTTTTTGCTATCATAAAGGAATGATGCATAAGATGAAGATAGAAAAGGTGCTTAAAAGCATGCTGATAGCACAGCTGCTATTTTCTACTGTTCAGTAGAACAAGGAGCTTTTTCTCCAGAAGAGATAACATAAACTTTCAGTGCATTTACTTGTGTTTAGATCCTAAATAATTCAATACTTCAAGCTTTGAAACTTTCATAGAATCATAGAATGGTTTAGATTGGAAGGGACCTTTCAAGATTATCTAGTTCCAACCCCCTGCCACAGCAGGGACACCTCCCACTAGACCAGGCTGCCCAGGGCCTCATCCAACCTGGTCTTGAACACCTCCAGGGATGGAGCATCCGCAACCTTCCTGGGCAGCCTGTTCCAGTGTCTCACCCCCCTCTGAGTAAAGAATTTCCTTCTAATTTCTAATCTAAATCTACCTTCTTCATTTCTGGCTCTTTATCTTATGCAGAACCACATACTGTAACAGGATGGGAATATATCCTAAAAAAAGTTTGACATTATGTTCAAAGAAAGAAAATGTTAACTGAAGTAATAAAAAGTGCCACTTTCTTTGAGGGAAGATTATAAGACAATAAGCTATCATACAGAACAACAAATAAACCCAAACTCTCCTCTCAGATTTAATTTAGAGCTTTCTTATCTTTATCTGTAGGTTTATTTTTGCAGCCAGTAGGCTATCAAGAAGTTCTTCATACCTTCAGTCTCTAAGGAAGATGGACATTATATGCATCCTGAAGCTTTAAAGGGTTTGAAATGTCTTCTAAAAGGTTTTGTATATCTTGAACAGGATTGAAGGTGGAAAATGTGCTTCCTTTTCCTGTAATAAGTATCCCAGCATAGCAACAGTCACTTAGGTCACTAAAAATAATGATTATAACACTGCTGTAAAAGCCTGAATAGGTTTTAGTTTGTAGTTCTAAATCCAATTCACTCTGTTGATTCAATGTGCAACAAGATGAAAGCCATTACAGCTCTAGTTTAGGCTTACTTGAATTGGATGCCACTGCCAGTGATTTCTTTGGCATATTTTCAATAAATAGTTTGGAAATGTCCCCATAGGAAGATCTTAAATACAAATTTTCTCCATATAATTCTAATTTTTTTTTTTTCTCCCTGTCCCTTACAGATTTAGATGCTTACAAAGAAGTCAGATTACAAAGACAGAATTATTAACTCACTGCAGCAAGAAACTGACCCCTGCAAGTGGGTACTGTCAGGCTGAACCCCCAGAAGACAGCTTTATACATTCTGCTGGAAGGGATATCATTTTCTAGTCCCAAAAAAGAAGAAGGCAGAAAACTTGTTCCCCTTTTTAACAGTGCATTCTTACCCCAATCACTTTAAAAATAATGGAATGCAAATAATCACACCATTAATTTCAGAGATCTAATACAATTCCATTTGGTAATGAATAAAAAAATCTGGTACAGATTGTTTCTCTCCTCCTCCTTTCTTAGAGCTTTTCATGGAGATGAATCATATTTTTGGCACACTGGTAGGACATTTGCCTTTATGTCTTACTTTTGCAGATCACTGATCTGCTGTTTTGGCAGATTTCAGCAAACCATATGAAGTCAGTTCCTCCGGGTATTTCAAATTACTTAAAGCTTCCCATTACTCTGCCCTCTTTCATGCTATTTTTGTTTAGCTATTGGATTTATTTTTTATATATATATTATGTAGCGATTCTGCATGATATTCCATATCCCACTTCTGGCTAACCTTTGAAGGCAAGCTGTCTTGCAGTGATAGCCTTTCTCCTGCCTCCGAGTTCTCCTGAAGTTTATTGACTTTTGAGTGGAAATGCTCAGAGTTGCGCTTGTACTGCCATCTAGTGCCACAATTAGGAAATAATTCTTCTAAAAATGCTTTCTCCTGGGACATGGAAGTGGGTTAACATCGGATATGAGGGAGACTATTCTGGTTTCTAGGTGAAAAAAATTGCAATATAGCATGCTTAATATAGGAAATCCTAAAGATCTCTGAGATTTTATTAGCATGTACTAAGCTGATATATAATGAACCCAGCATCAGCTACTATGTTTGCCCAGACACGAGTCTCACATTTACTTTGACATCCACTATTAAACTGACAGTAAAACAAGAATGCACTGTACTCTTCTACACCTCATTTGAAATATGACTGCACTTTCCTATTGGGTTTGGCTGGAATAATAATTTTTTTCATAGCAGCTTTTATGGTGTTATGCTTTGAATTTGTAATGAAAATAGTATTGATAAATAAGGGATGTTTTAGTTCTTGCTGAACACTGCCTCCTCAGCATCAAGACCTTTGCTGCTTCTCACCTTGGCCCATCAATGAGTGGGCCAAGGGTGCACGAGAAGCTGGGAGGGGATACAGCTGGGACAGCTGACCCCAACTGACAGAAAGGACATTCCCTGCCATATGATGTCATGCTTAGCAATAAAAGTTGTGGGGAAAAAGGAGGGAAGATGATAGTTACCTCCATCCCAAGTCACTGTTACATGTGATGGAGACCTATCTCCCTGGAGATGGCTGAACAACCTCCTGTCGATGGGAAGTGAATGAATTCCTTATTTTGCTTTGCTTTCACACACAGCTTTTACTTTACCTATTAAACTGTCTTTATCTCAACCCACAATTTTTCCCACTTCCACCCTTCTGATTCTCTCCTGCACCCCACTGGGGGGGAATGAGCAAGTGGCTGTGTGGGGCTGAGCTGCCTACCTGGGTCAAACTACAGAAACCTGTAACCACAGAACAAAAAAAGCAGATTAATAAAAAAATATTTTCATATGAACGAGGTAAGTTTGTCAGTTAAGAAAAGCAAGTAAATCTCAGAGTGACACGCCACATCTCAGAAGAGAAAGGAGAGAAGAAGAAGAAATGGCAAATATTAAAATTCCACAAGCAGCTGTCTTCACTGTAAGGTCTGGGCCCTCATGTGACTGAAGCAAAACCCTACACAGCATAAAAATTGAAGATGTGTATCTTTTTCTCCTTATGAGCTTGAAGTATCAGGAATATTGACAGAAATATGATAATCAGGTTAAGAAATCTGTTTTTGATGGCTACAAAAGATATATAGCACTCTGATGTATGTGCTTCACCTTTGTTACTTAGCTTGCTTTTTTTTTTTTAATAACATTCTGAGAGTTGGGTGCTGTGATAACTAGACTTTCCAAAGCTCTATAGGGGTCATACTAATGTCATAGGATATCGTACCATAAAAATGCAACTTCCTCCCAGATTTCTACCAGTGCTGTTGATGGAAGCATAATTAAATCTCACTAATGTGTCAAGTTTATAGCAGTCATGGTGTAGTCAATTTTGAGGGCAGCAGGTATGGTATTAACAGCAGCAGTGTATCAGTTCTGCTTTGGCTATAAAATTTGCTTTGAAATTGCACACAGCCAGCTTATGGAAGCTGTGGGGGCTATGCACCTAGCAATCTATAAAAAGCTTGCATACTTGTAATGGTTAATTTTGGGAAATACTGCATAAAATGATCCTGACTATACGAGAATACTACTCCTGGCATGAATAGATAAGGTGACAAAACGAAAGAACATGGCCTTACTTTGTATGTCCTATTCCTACCTGGTATCTACTTTGTTGAGCATTTTCAGAAAGCAGTTGAGAAATAGGAAAAATGGCTGGAAACGAAAAAGTACTAAGACAAATTTTCTGTTTTCTGCTGCACAGTAGTTTTTGCTGAAAAGTTATGTCTTCTTGCTCTACAATATATTCACTTTATATTACCTTATATTGCTGAAAAGAAATTCAGAGTAACTCATGCTTGATGAAGCACTTCTCAACTGAAATTTGATTTCTTAGTTCATAAAAATGTAGGACAAAATAGAAGAAAAAAAGTAGAGAAAAGTACTGCTAGCCAAAAGTAGACAGATTTACATTTGCATCACTTTTTATAGTCTTAGTTCAGAACAGCTTGGTCCTGTAGAACATTTTGTTTTCAAGCTTATATGTGTAATAAAACACTCACCAAGTAATTGATAAAATATGTCTATTAACATGTACGCATTAACATCATATTTCCCTAACGATTTCGTTCTGGAATTAGCTTGCAGATCATGTTGAAAATAATTAATTCATATGAATATAAAACATAGAAAAAGAAGATAATGTTTGCAGTTCAGTCACATGGATGACTTTTTTTCTTTAACAGAACAGTGACATATTTAGACAAGTTGAACATCTAAAATTAACATACAGCTTTCCCTCATCCCCAAAACCAACTCTGCATTTTCTCCCAAATTTTCACTGAGAGGAGTTACACCTTGACACAATAGTAACAGCCTATATTTTAGACAAATTCTGGTAACTGCTGCTTGATTTTCTTTGTTGTAACTGGAACTCTTGCTCTTGTCCCATAAGATTCAAGGAAAAGAGCAATGGGATACAAAAGTAAGCAGGGAAGTGCTGACATTTCAAAAGGACTCTTCCTTTGCTGGAAGCTCCATCACAAAATCATTTGCTCAGGGTTAAAGGAATGGATGTGTCTGACTGAAATGTGTGCATGCTGTACAACATAAGCCTGGTCTTGATATAAGGAGAGTGGAATCAGATAAAATAAGCAGGAATCTCCATTGCTATGTCTTCCCTGGATTGCCACATTTCTTCTACGTTGCTGTAACGGTAACAGGAAGAGAGAAGATTGCACAGTCAAGGGAGATGAGGTATGGAGAGGACCAGACTTTCAGAGGAAAGGGTTTGGTTTTCCACTAGCCTCTTAGTTTACAGGCTGTGCTCTTCTCCATTTCTGCACCCCTATCCCCACTCATTTCCTCAGAAAGGTCAGTGGTTGAAAAATGTGACATTCCTTGACTTGCTGCCTTCCTCCTCCTGGGAGCAGTATAAAAGGAGAGAAGGTGGCTCTGCAATGGTTTTGAGCATTCAAAACACAACTACTGCTCAAGGATCTCAGTTTTCATGACACAAACAGTTTAAGTCAAATTGTCAACACATGCACTAGACTGTCAGCTCCAGTAAATATTGATTCCACAATTGCGCTGTGCAGCCATATTAAAAACAAATGAATGTTCTGCAGTGTCTCACTTCAACCTTTAGTCAACTAAAATTAATCCTAATCTCAACAATGTTCTTTAGGGTGAGAATTGACTAGGCATGATGTGACCTCCTATGAATTAGCTTCTATGAAGAAAGGCAAGGGTATCTTAACACATCCCCTTTTGCTATGTCTTGCAAAAATATGTTCTGGCTCATGGCAAACAATTTCTCTGTGTCTGTTTTATTTTTAACCAAGACTTGATGAATGACATCAGTTTAACACAGTTCTCAGTCAAATACTTCACTATTTTGTTGACACTGCATTAGTTTCTAAGCTTAGGAAACAATAACTTTTTATAATGGTAGAAGTACATGCTGAGGTTTTTCTGATTTGAGCTCTACATATTGCTTTAGTAAGAAGTTATGACAGCTATGTTCATTATTGTAACTCAAATTCTCACATACTTTCTGGAAAGTTTAAATGCTCAGCAGCTAAGCATTGCTTTGCATGACAGTTCTTTGGACACAGCTGGTATTACCAAAGACTAAAATAAAGAAGGTGGGGAAAATGTTATCTTGTCTAAATTCCTAATTTCTTGTTACATTACCTTCCAAATACTATAGATAATGCTGCCATAACCTGATTGCATTGACCCCGTAATTATGGTGAAGTAACAAATAAAAACCTCATGTATGTTTATAAAACTTCATTGCAGAAGTAAATAGATTAGTTCAATTAAAGAAAAAAAAAAAGGGGCATGGTAAAACAGAATATGAACTTTGAAAATGAAGTTGGTTGAAACTTAGAGAACATTGGTTATGATTTTGCTCCCTTGTTTGGGGTTCTGTTGTTCTTGTAATGTTTAATTCATTCTTTTAGTTCTCTTTTTGTTTTAACTTAAAAGGATTCAGTACTGAAATATCTGGATGCAGTGATGTGTCTTATATCCTGCTGTACTCTGCTGGTTCTTTTAGGTCATAATGAAACTTGTGCTTACCAAGCTGAAATCAATAAACTTAAAATGGACAAATCTGCCTTTAAGCAAATGCCAATATTCATTTCTAGTTAAAGCTAAAATATGAGCAAATACAATCTTCCAACTAGGAACTAAAATTTCACCTTTTAAAAACCTTTTTAAATTCTAATATAATTCAATATATGCATTAAAACCTCTAGAAACAGAGAATTACATTTTAATGAGAGAATAATTGCCAAATGTTTTGGACCTCAGCAATATTAAATCAAAATTCCTTCTCAGGTAAGTTTGAAATATGGATCTTTCTCGGGTTTTTTTTAACTTTTTATTCCCTCAATTTAATGTTTGCCAATTTTCCATTCTGTGCTGTATGCTAGCTTTGAGGTTGGTTGTCTGTCTGTTGGTTTCTAGTCGGAGGAGAACGGAGGAGTCAGAGGTAGAATAGAAAATTAACCTAATTTATTATTGTTATAATATCCCTACAAACCTTACTAACTAGTATATTTGATTTTTGACTTTTTCACAATTGCAATATAACTTTACAGTGTACTTCTCATGTAAGCATGACAACTCACTGAATGGCTTGGTAATCAGGTTATTCTTCAGGAAGATGGGGATACCAAGTTGAAGAAGGTTACAAATGGACATGTTACCAAATTAGTTGTGTTACAAGGTGCTCAAATGCTTATGAAAAATATCTATTTTTTCCAGAATGTAATTGCATATCATTGTTGTTCTTGCTATTACTGCATACAAATGATATTGCTATTTTGGTTTCAAGTTCTAGGAAGCCTGTTCTTATTCCAGCAGCACATCTTTCCAGCAATCCAGCATTTCCACTTCCTTTCCATGACTCCACAACAGCCAGGACAGAATCTAAATCTTCAGTGATTTCTGTACCTGGCACCCAACAGCAAATTCTTCTAAAAGTACAATCATAACAGCAGGTATCAAAATCTTTACTGAATCTCCTCATAATTGTATTTTCTCTCTAAATCAGAACTGTATCTTCACCTTCTGGAATAGTTTATCTAGTATTGACAGAGTTAATGGCTGCTTATTTCTCATTTAGAAGGAAAGTTCAGCTAAGAGTATTTATACCTCCATTACATTTTTGAACTTATTTGTGACATTGCTTTCTTCAACTGTGTGGATATAGCCTTTAAAATTTCAGTCTAACTAGTGATCTCAAGATCTCCACAGAATCAGCACTAGAATTCCTCCTATTAGGCCTCCTTACACACATGTCATGTCGTGGCTAGATGAATAACTCTGCAGTCTTGGAAATGTTTCCACAGAATAGTCAACTCAGCGGGGTACCAGGTACAAATTAACAGCAGATAGTCAAAGTTTTCACACCTGATACTCAACAGGTAATTTCTGAAAAAGGAAGGATTTCAAGGTAAGCAGTATGCAGTAAAATGCTGAGATGTTTATGTACATAATTTCCAAAAGAATCCACTAAGAGAACTCTCCTACTGTTCAGAGATACACCACAGCTACCCATAGAGTTTTTCACTGCACTGAGACTCATGTGGGTATAAAGTAGACAGGAAGGGAACTGAATTCTAGAATGGGGGCCTTCTAGAATGGGGGCCTTCTAGAATGGGGGCCTTCTAGAATGGGGGCCTTCTAGAATGGTTTGGGTTGAAAGGAACCTTTAAAGGCTATCTAGTCCAACCCCACTGTACTGAGCAGGGACATCTTCAAACTGAGCAGGTTGCTCAGACCCCCCTCCAACTTGACTGGGAATATTTCCAGGGTCGAGGCACCTACCACCTCTTCAAGCAACCTGGGCCAGGGTCTCACCATCCTTATTTAACATCCTCTCATGAACAGGGATTCTACACAATTCAGAAGAAAAGGTTTCAGTAGGTTTTTTTTATCTTCTCATTGATCACAGAGAGTTCCTAGTATATAATATTTTTAGAATCTTAAGAAACCTACACCAAAACATTATCTGTGAGAAGCTCTTGAGTCCATCCCTGCTTTGTATTGTCTATCAAGCTTTTCCCAGTAAAGACATGGTGACCATACAGGAGAACTGAATATTGCATTCCTCCTTATCCAGAAAATTGCTAACTCTTCACAAGTACACTAAAAATTCAGTCAATGTGAAGGGTGAGGTCTCAAAGTCAATGCAGCCGTGCCATCTTATATCAGCTGTGGATTTAACTAATGACTTGTTTTCTTTTTGGCTGGTGTGCTCAGCATTAGCTTGAGACAGCCTAGCTCAGCAATGTCTCTTAAGACTGGAGAGACCTAAATTTTCACTAAATTGTTGTATGTATATATAATTTAGGGAAAATTGTTATTTTTTCCTTATTATTTCCAACTGTTCCTTAAATACACAAATAATTTCTCTAATCTGTGCTGCCTTCTATTTGAAAGCCCTTTGTGTTCCATTTCTAAAAATGGTATTTTTTTTGTAGCATATTTTTCAAATAATTGTCTTCTAACCACATACAATGTTGACAAGCCATGAGTGATTATTTTGGGTTTAACTGAGATTTGTAAATAATTTACGTCAGAAGAACTATTTTGTTTTGTTGACAACAGTTAATTGTCAACAAAGAGGGAAATGTGCAAACAGGGACAGCATATTGAAAAACAGACTGCAAACACACAGGGAAAGATAGACTTAGATCACAGGAAATAAAATGTGTTTGCAGAATAAATTGCTTGTAAACAAACATGATTTTAAAGAAAAAAAACCAACCACAAAACAAAGAAACTCCCAACAACTCAAGCTTGCTTATAGTTCTAGACACAACATATGACACAATAAGCGTTATTATTCAAAATGGCATTAAGGTGACCAGAAAATTTTGGGGAGATTAAGTCTGATTTGACTACCTGAGTAAATCTAAAAGTCTATGATTGTAAAGAAGATGCTGCAGTGAGCTGACGTGACTTAAGGAAAAATCCAACAGAAGAAAGTAAATTTGAATGTAAAGAAAAGCTGGAATCTTAATAGGATCCCTAGGCTGTATTTTACTGTTATACACATTCTTATGTCTCTGCTTTGTTACTGTTAAGTTTCATATCTCCAACACAGATAAATATTCCTCCTATGAGAGCTGTAAACACCAGCTTTTCTGAGTGATGGCAACCATGAGGAGTAGTTGAAATGAAGCAGTCACATCAGTTAATACAGAATGGGTAAGTCGTTTCACCCATGGCACACTGCAATGCAGAAGATAATTCATTAGGGTGATTCCCCCTGCTTATTCAGACATGCACCATTTTCATCCATCACTCATAGAGGATTCAATAACAGCGTAATAGAAACAAAAGCCCTTGTCAAGGTGGCATGGGATTCTTGTCTAATATCCAGCTAATGGGAATGAACAAGGTCACAACAGAAGCTAATTTGGCATGCCAATTTGAGAAGTGCCAGTGTGCTCCCAGGTTTTAAAGCAAGACACATTTTTTTTGGTCTGTATACAGACACACGCGTCCATGTGAAACCCCTAAATAATGTGTGTTCTTTAATACTCTTATTAAAAAGGCAGCCTGGCATTTCAGCTCTAATGCTGAGAAGCCCCATCCTGTTCCAGTTTGTCAGCTGAAGGACGAGTTGCTCCTGTCAGCAGTTCTTGTCAGGAGAAATGAAGTATGTACCTGCACTATATACAGTCACTGTTTCCAAATGAGACACCATCACCTGAATCCCTGACAATTGCTTTGGCTGTTGTCATCTACTTTCTGTTGCACTCAAATCTATCACACCTTATGAAGAAGCAAAGAGGTCGCCATGGCAACTTTATATCCCTAAACTTAGCAAGAAAGAGCAAAACATACAACATTTTGCCTTTACAGTCTTATCTTTGTTTTTTATTTTGTTGACTTGATAAGGGCATCACTGTCCATTAGACATAAATATAAATAGAAAATATTTGGTACCAAATGCTTTTTTTCCCCCCCACTGTTTGCCATGGAAATATTTTCTTTTTCTTATACTAGAATTTAATATATCCGTATATTATATAAACATATACTTATTATACTATTTTGAAGAAAATGACAAAGAAAGGAACCTAGGAAAAATTCTTACCACAGGATACCAGTAGGTCAAGAGATATACTCAGCAAAAGGATTAGACATTTAAAAATAGGGTTTCCAAAAGGATTTAAAGGCATTAGACACCCATCTCTGATTGAATTCAACTCCCTTAGGCTCTCTGGAAAATTCTAGACAAAATGGGTAACATAAACGTACAAGGACGGGTATTTTTTCCTGTAGAAAAATTAAGATAATGAGAATAAAACATCAAGCTTTAGGGCACAAAGCAGCTGATAACTGATTGGAGTAAAGTAAGATTTTCCTTTTATGAACATATCATAAGTACTCTTTTGGTTCACATTACCTGCAATACATGTATAAAAGGGATTTAATTAAAACACATGCTAATTTCAAGTACATCTAAGCAGCCTAATTCTTAGGTACAGGTTTTCAGTCAGAACTGTGTAAAGTTGTCAAAAGTGCCTTTAGAGATTGTTTTTCTCTTTCCTTTTGACTGTATGTGGCAGTTAGACACAGCACTTGTGTTTGACTTTCAGAAGCCTCTATTGTCAGTAATTGAAATTTCAAAAAATAATGAGAAGGCTCTTAACTAAGCTGAGCACACATGTTACAGAACCACAGAATATTAGGGGTTGGAAGGGACCTCACCAGCAGAACAGGTGCCATATAAACTTCCCTATGACCAAAGAACCCAAAATTCCAATGGAAACACCAGTCTCTGAGCCACATGTTAATCAGGTGTGTTTTCCACCCTCTTTCAGTGTTTTTCTCCACCACTTGAGGGATGGATGAAAACACCACCTGAGCACTTGAGCCTTCAACTAGTCACCTCAGTGCCTTGAAGTCTTTTTTCATCACCTTTAGACTCCTCTCTACAACCTCATCATTACCTGCCTGGATAACTAACAAAGGGTAATAATCAGGGGGCTGCACCAGAGCAGTGACCTTCCTTTTAACATCTCTAACCCGAGCCCCAGGGAGGCAGCAGAGCTCCCTGTGGGATGGGCCTGGTCGGCAAATGGGCCCCTCCATTCCCCTCAGAAGAGTCGCCCACTACAATTACCCTCCTTTTCTTCTTAATTGAAGAAATCATAAGACGTGAGTGACAAACTGTGGGTGACTCACCAGATGGATCCTTGTTTCTATCTTCATTCACCTGCTGGTCAAGTTCCAATGGCAACTGGGAACGTGAAGGGGGCTGAGAAGGGGGCTGCCTCTCCGAGGAGGGACCTCTCTCCATTCCCCCTTGTCCCTTATGTCCCCTCCTTCTACCTGGTGACAGGAGGGGAGCGGCTCCTCCACTTCTTGTAGAGCCTCTTCCTGCTGCCTTTGCCTCAGAGTGTGGCTCCACCAACCTATCTCGCTTTCACACTCCCTGATCCTTCTCAATCTTTCCACCTCCTCTCTCAGTTCAACCACCTGCCCGAGCAGGCCAGCGGCGTCTCTGATTCCCTCTGGTTCAAGTGCCAGGCTCAGGCACTCACCAGAGACCTGCACAGCTGCGTGTGTGTGCGGGACCTCGGCCTGAGCTCCCACATTCTCCTCACTGTGGCTCTTGGCTGCGTTGTGACCATGATCTTCTCTCTGGCCGGGAGGAAACCAACGCCTATGTGTCCTGTTCCCGCGTCCCTGCGCTGCTGCTCCTCTCCTCCCCCGAATTAACCTTGTGCTCCGGCAGAGGCTCAGCGCCCCGCCCTGCGAGCTGCTAACGACGCAACACTCCCGAGGCACACACAGCTGAGACTTGTTTACTCCCAGAAGGTTCTTATCACCTGACCAGGGGTGGGCGGTGCTGGTGCCGGTCCCGCCCATGCCAGCTCGGAGCCCGCCCGGCCTGATTGCGAGGGGCGGGGCGCGGGCACCGTGAGGCGCCGCTGGGCTGTTCACAGCTCGTTCAGATCACGCGCCGGCGGCTCTTGGCTCCGCCCACGCCACATCAGCAGCCCGCCCACCAGCTGCCCGCCCCTCAGAGCCGGCTGACCGCCTACTTGGCTTCAAAAACATTCGAAAAGCCCCCAAAACGGCTTCTTGCTGGTCCCTCTTGCCACGCTTTCTCTCCCCACTGCCGATTTACCTATACCGGAGCTGCTCTCCTCGGTGAGTTAGTGTCAAACACCCCCAACTCACCCTTACTCATACTAATAACAGCTTGTGTTTCCTTTCTGTTGTGGCCATATCCTTTAGTAGTAGTTTTGGCAAAAGTATTTTCTCCAGAAAGTCCATTTCACTCAATTGCTGTTGAACTTTTAACCAAACTGTATCATCTGGATTGAGTTTTCACAATTTTGAAGCTGTGTTAGTTTTCACGGCATAAGCTGGTTTGCACTTGTAAAAATCCATTGGCATCGTGTGTTCTATGCCCTTTGCTTTTCTAAATATGATCTTACATAACCCCATAACTCATATTTGGACTGTGATCTTTCTTACCTCTTGAATATTTTCTCTATATTCCTGCTTACACAAGTTCAGTGGATTTCCTGTACACATATTAACTTTATTTAAAATGTTTTGACTTCCTACTAATAAAACAATAAATATCCCACAGCAATACTAACAATAAATATCTTGCTTATACATCTGAAATTTAAGAAGGCTTTCAGAGGAGTTTTATGGTCATCTGTGTAGGTTGGTAATATAGCACAGACACTTGTGGCTGTAAACATATATTACATTTAATGTCAGTATGGGCACTAAGGTATTCAGTTGGTGGTGGTGAATTTCCCTGCTGCATCACAAATACCACTGACCACTTGGAAAGTTTTCAAAGACATAGGAATTAAGTTTCTAAGTCTGCACAGTTATACTTTTATCCTTTATACCTAATATCCTTTATATTTTCGTAGTATAATTTGTTGGGAGGAGAAGGAATAAAGAAAAAAAAAGAAAGAAAAAAAGATGAAGGTTCACAGTTTCCTTTAAGAAAAGAAAGACACTAAAAAACATATTAGAGAAGTATAAGCCATAGAACTAATATAAGCCATGATTCTGTTTCAGATTGAATTCTAGCTACAACTTTATTCAAAATATGGTAAAAATAAGGTCAGCCTTTGAACACTCAATTTAAATTAGACTGGCAGAAACTGGACTACAGTAAATTAAAGAGGAGCAGCATGAAATATTGAGTAGATTTTGATCATGGTATGAAACAGATAGTATTTTATTTATGAAATGTATTAATTAATTCATTAAGAACTTACTCATGAGCCTGGCTACAAGGCCAGATGAAGCTGCAAGGCTAGATAAAACTTCTTTGCCTGACCGAGGGTATCTGCATCACTGGGCTGCTCAAGGGTAGAAATAGATGGACAGATAGATGGACAGACAGAGCGAGCTGCTGACTATCATTTTTTTCTCTATCTTAGAAGTTAATAGATTGACAAAGACAGAGTCTCTGCCCTAATCTAGTAACCAGAATGTAATTTTCAGTTGGTCAAACAGAGTTTAGTCCTGCCTAACTTCAGCACTGTAGAATGCCAGCAGAGAGCAGCTTGATTCCTCCAGGCAGGTTGGTGCCCATCATTTCATACCCTCAGGCAGGGATATTGTAACTGGGCACTGGAGGACAAAAGGTTCCTTGCCCAGAGGACTCTTCTGTTTGCTCTGTGTTGGACCCTGTGGGTGAATCATGTTTGGAACTAGCAGTGGCACGAATTGAATATATGGATGTTTTTCTTTACACAATTTTTATCATTACACTAATGGCGAGTCAGCAATGTGGAGGCAGCATGGCAGCAAGAGATGGACCAAGGGAAAGGCCATAACATTGGATTTCCTTCTTGAAGCTGCAGTTAAACTTTTGGAGCTGTAACAGCTGATATTTTGTGTCTGGAGTGGCACAGATTACATGGTATCAGGCATTATGATTAGGCTTGGTGAGGCTGTGCAATAAGTCAATTCACAGGTGCAGTGCAGATAGAAGTACTGAGGGTTATAAGAAATATATCCAAGGAGATTGGATTATATATTGTTATCTAATGCTGAGCACTTGAGGATGGTAAATGCAGTTACTTTTGAAAAAGCTGTTGCCATATTTAGCATATGAAAGTTGTAAAATTCAAGTCCTGAAATTTTCAGTCTTTGCAGTAAGCAGAAGATATTTTAATAGGGCTTCCCAGGTGGTTTGCAGAATTTAGATTTCTTGCACATGTGATTTGCAAGAAATTTGTTTTCGCCTGAAATGTCTATTTGCTTCTTGTATCAAATTTAGAGTAATTACACAAAATTGGGCTAATCAGCATCAACTAGATGAAATATCATTCAGTCTTGAAATAAAGGTATATAAACTTAGGAAAGGCAGAAGCTATTTCTGTGTTACACAGTATATAAAAATAAGAATTTTTCTATAGTGTTGCATATTAAGATTTCTTAACAAAAGCAGGTGACAATGGATATGACAATTGTTTGAAGACTAGTAGAAAATGACAATGATTACAAAAATCTTTTCAATGGTTCTCATGTTTATGGAAACTTTGGTGGGATACTCCTGTGAAAAATTTAACACCTGTCTTTTTAAAGCAGCAACAGAAATCTTTGTGTATATGTACCATCAAAATTAGCAAATGCTTAGCTTGCTTAGAGGTAACTTTCCTACTGATATTTTTTCCTGTTGATTTTCTTATAATGAGTTATTTCCCTTTTCCTTAAGGAGATATCTTTAAGATACTTCTTTTCTTGGTAGTGCTAATGTCTGCCTGCAGTTTTCCTATAGTTACATAGTCTGGATTCTTGCTCCAGTCTTCTTTGCTTCTACCTACTCTATGAATTTAATAAAAAATCAGCTAGAAACATTACACTGGAAGCCCACATTCTGCCCACATAACTTGGTAAACGTTAAGATGTTTCAGGTTAGAATGGGCTGACTTCCACAAAAGCATAAATATATAGACAGAAGGTTATAGGTCAGTCTCTAAGGTCAGCAATCTGACTGAGAATGTTAGGAAGATGCATTGTGCTGTGAAGAACCTTTAAGTGATGGGGAAGTTGTTTCTACCTAGAATTGTCACTTAGGTATTTTTAGGAAGGAGCAGAGAGGTCAAGAAGGTAAAAAAACATGTTTCTTTATCTTTTCAGTCTTTCTACAGCATATTAAAACAGTTGCAATGTTTCTGTTCAGCTCTCCAGCCTGGTTCCATCCTCTACAACAAAATAAAAGCTTCTATATCTTATGCACTCGAAAGTAAGGAGAGCATCAGTCTAGTTTACTGTACTAATTTTCTGTGAGATACTTGTAAAGCTGGAGGCATCTGGAAAAAACACAGAACTCTTAGGACACTATTGATGTTATATTTTAGAATAATAAGATTAGAAAGGTTTGTTGGACAAAAGCATTTGGGAACATTTAAATGCAACCCCAGCCATTAATCTACACTATCTAATTCAAACTCTTAGGTATGTATGAACATAAAGAACAAGGAGAGTCATATCACAGCCAGGGTGGTGAACCAGATTCTGACTCAGTAGTGGCTCACAGACAAAAAACTGGTAATGGTGGTAAAGCCAAAGCCTTAATTCATAAGCAGGGAATACAGTGATGTTTACCATGTATTTGTTTTAACTTAAAAAGGTCGTGTATAAGAAGTATACCTTCATCCCTAATTTGGATAGCAACTAAAATATCAGAGGTTCAGAGCTGTCCCCCTGAAATTGCTAAATTCTCCAAGTAAATTCTTAGTGGAGTTGGAGGGAGGAGAGAGAATGAAATCTCATTGTTTTCACACTGGGGTTCCAAATGTTACTTGTTAATTAGCCTCCTCCAAGTAAAAGTGTGAAAATCTTTATGAATAAAAGAGAAATGATCAAAACTGTGGTAGCTGTCTCCTGTTGTGGTCCAAAACTATGTGGCAAAGCAATTCTTAAGCAGTGGCATTGCCATACAGTCACACCTCTTGCTTCTCATCTGGCATGTTACAGAACATAATATTTATCAGTGCTTTGTTCTAGCCAAAGTCAATTATGATGTTTAATTTAAAATAAATTCTCACTTTGTGTTCTGCCAAACTTTGATCTAACCTGCAGACTTTGATGATGATGAATTTCACGGTTCATTTATACAGTGTATACAAGAATATTTTCAGTTTGACATTTGTTGCCTTTACATGTTCTAATTAGGATAATCTCCACTTATCCCACTGTGACACTTCCCTTGTTTATCCTCTGATGGATCACTAAGATTTCTCCATTTTGTTTGTTGGCTATTATGGGTTTTTACAAAAGTTCTGAAGTTTCCAGAGGTTAATCAGTGCTAAATCAAATAGGCACTTTTACTGGGCTTCCTCTAGAAGAAGGAGGGAAGGTTATAGGTTATAATACTTAAATTAAGTTGAAGAGTGATGGGACTGTCCTAGTATTATGGGTGCTGGTCTGCAATAAAAAGGCACAGAGGCAGGAGTCTGCCAGATTTGGAGTGTGAACTTGAACCTGCTGTTTCTGGCATGAAGTTTTCAGACTTGTGCTTGGTCTGGGTATTTATTTTTAGGTTTTGTTTTTTATAGGATGTAAGCTTATGACAATTTCAAGCTGTCACAAGGCAAATGTCACAAGTGCACTGCTTTGCATTTTCATTTCTTTTTCTTCACTAAAGAAAGGTCTTATTTTTGACAGTTGTGAAGTTTACCATGCCTGCAATGTTACGTACTAGCAAATCCCAGGTTTATGTTCCTGCTCGGTATTACTGTGTATTTGTCTGTATTCTTCACATTCAGTCAGTTTAGGTTAAAGTTCAACTTGAAATACACGTGCCAAATCCATGAATTATAGCTTGTTTTCCAACTGACATCAAAGGGCAAGAGCATAAAAGCTAAACATTTTTTCACTGAAATAGATTCATATTTAAGGACATATAATGTTATATTAAAGAAAATCAGTGTATGATATTGCATATTTTGCTGTTTAAGGAACAGGAAAAGAAATAATTATAGGAAGTAATCATGTACCTTGTATTGTCTGTAGCACCTAATACTTGTATTTAGGAAGGACTAAGTGGTATATGATCCACTATGGAATTCCAGCTTTCCATCAACTGATATGCAGGCAGTAAGTTATTATATCCACTATCTTTATCCAGTATTGTTGTTGAATTTCCAGATCACAAAAATGGGATACCAGAATGAACAAAAAATACTGGTTGCTTGCTTTTAAAATATTTCCAAGTTGTAAGATGATAAGAATGTGGAGATCCTTAGAGATTTATTTGGTCTGTACAGAAATAAAAGGTCAATTATTGCAATGAACAGCTCAATCTAGATTGATTGCAATTGGAGTCTGAGTATTCAATGACACTGTTGTGACCCAGATCATAAAACCTGCATAAATTAATTAAAAATTGGGTACAACTGGGTATTTAGCTAAAAGGTCTGTTTGAATAGTTAGTTAAAAAAAAATTATACACCAGAGATTACTCATTTTTCATCTCAGAGATGGCAAAAGTGACATACACCGCAGAGAAAATTGAATATTGATTTATCTCATAGATTTGCGATTTGCACATGCAAGATCTTATTTTTAAGCACTTAAGTTCTGTTGATTTATGGTGGAATAGAATAAGATAAATTGACAGAATTGATTTATTCATAAAATCTGAAGATTTCTTCCTTTAACTTTCAGAGGCAATCCCAAGTGTAAGACTGCTATGTAGCACTTGTTATTGTAAAATTGCAAGAGATGGTATATGATTGCTGGCATGAAAGAGAGAAAAAGAGTGTAATTTAAAGATAAATTCATACACTTTAAGGATAGCCTAAAATAATTGAATTTGCAAGATAAAATGAAACTTTTAAAAATACACTTCATATATTAGAGACCTTTATATCTTTGTTTTCCTTCACAAAACAGCTCTATCCCATAGCTTTTCTTTTTTTCTTCTTTTTAGGTAGGTTTTCAGGCAGAGGGAGAGAATGGCATCAGAACTTAATTTATAATTCAGATTTTAAGTAGACTTCCAAGCATTAGGGTTATTTTGCAGGCCAGCTATATTTTTAGCACAAATAACTTTCTTCTAACAATCCAAAAGTATCACAGAGTTTTGAATGACACAGATTACAGGAAGAAGTGGTAGGTAGAGGGATTTAATATAGCTAGATTGTCAACCAGGAGAAGTATCACAGTCAACTACAAATGTCTCCTGGTTGAGTCCTGATTGATTTTTAAGAAGTGGGTCTTCCATGCATGGGAGAACCTCAGTGTGGATGGGAATTCACCCTTTTGTCTTGGAACAAGCCTTGATCAGATCAGGTCATCTTCTCATATGGGTAAATGAGATATCTGGAGAAGAGGTTCAGGTAAGAGAATATCAGAGCAGGGATTCTCTGGTTATGGCCAAATGCAAGGATGAGAAACTCAGGTCTGTTTTCTTCAGAAGAAATGACTCTGTAGAGAGAATTCAAAACTGTTGCTGCAGTCTGAAATGTTTCATTCAACTTGAAGCACGGGGCTTTTTATTTTAGGTTTAGTTATTTTTGATCCTCTTGTTTTAACTTCTTTTTCTTTAAATTTGTTTCAACTGTTAAATAAGAAGTGTGGCTAAGGAGGAAAGCAAGCCACCCCAAAACAAAACTATTGGATTTAGAGATGAAGTTCTTTGGTATTGTCCCTTCAAATTTTTTCTTCTTTTCCACGTTTTCCAATTTTAGAAATATTTTCAGTTTTATCAGAACTCAGTTCTTTTGAAAGTTTATTTAGTGGAAAAACTTGTTCTCCTGTCTCCAGTGTTGGGCTTATCTCTTGTAAATGCCAAGAGCTCAGGCAGCCAAAGCCCTGGGAGCTCTTCCTGTGCCAAGGGAGCTGCCAGGGCTGATCCTTACATCCATGTTGGATTCCTCTTTGAAATCAATGCAACTCATATGGGAAGAATGGATTAAAGTATTTCTATTACCTTTTGCCAAAGGAAAAGGAAAAATAAAAGTAAGGGATTATCTACTGCCTGATTTTATTTTCATAACTGAAATAAATACAAGCACCTACATTCAAGTGAGAGCTTATAAGAAAATAAATAAAATTGCTACCATATACCTAGGAAATATCATATATGATTAATCACAGCTATATTATACTTCTATAAGACAGGTATGTCTCAAAGTTCAGTGAATTTGTTGGGTGAATTAGGATTTAATCCAAATCATTGCTCCAAACTCAATATTTTTATATTCAAAACTTTTCATGCCACCATTTTTTTTCTTATTTGTGATTTTCCCACACTTCAGTTCATGGGCAGCATTTCAACTATGAAAATTGTAATAAGACATTATTTTCTTGCTGTTCTTTAAGTGCCTGGTTCTATGAAGAGCTGGGAAACTTATTAGAAAGCACTGTTCTCTGTAGAAAACTGGCTCATACTCAGTAGAAAAATTAAGTCTTTTAGACATGTCAGAAGCAAAAATAGGTCAGTATTATGGCATACAAAGAGATTAAGAAAACCCTGCAAAGGGACTGGGAAGGTTTATTTTTCTGACAGTGTGATCTCATCTCAGAATCAATCTGACATTGTAAGTGTGGTCATAAAAGAAGAAAGAAACCAAGGTGTATAGATTGTGAAGTCTAGAAAAATGGATAACAGTGCTACTCAAGAGACAAGAAATCTCTAAAACAGTTAAATTCATGTTTCGTGTTGATGGGGAGTAAGTGAGTTGAGTGTGTAAAAAACCCTCTGATTTGTTAGTTCTCAAAGAAAACCTGGTATCCAGATCCCCTATGGGTTGTCTTTACTTCACCTGTGAAATTTACCTGCTGTAGAAACCACTGATATTTTGAAGGGTTTCATTGATATTTTGAAGGGTTTCAGCACACAAAGGTTGTTTTCCCTAAAACCCACTGGTCCTCTCATTTTATCCCATGCTCTGTTTGTAGTTGGTTGGTTGGTTTTTCAGAAGGTACTATCAGACTATTAATGAATGATTGTGGATAAAACTGGTGTTCATTATAACTGGATGTTGTCTTGGTGATTTGGACTGTAAAATTACTACTACCATACAGAGTGGCAAGTATTTTTACAGTTAACTTTACAGTTAACTTTACCTGCATCTTCTATAGGGTTTTTTCTTCAGTCTTTCTCAGTGCAACAATTGTTGGTTGCCCATGAAACAAGACTTCTCCCCCACCCTTACCATTTCTTTATTGTTAAATGTCACTTAATTTTGTTTATGATAAATTCCAGGTTATGTATGTGTGCTTTGAAAATTATAGAGCATAAGACATATTATGAGGAGTAGTTTGAATTTGAAAATTCTGTTTTTATAAGTGAAGCATATCATGATTCATGGATATGCAACATATTTCTGACAGTTCATAAGATATTCAGAGTCAGGTATAAATTGATAACTCAGAACTAGGTAAAAAATTGGAAATGTTTAGGGCAAAGACAGAGCATGTATGGGAAATGCCTCACTATAATGTTTATTACTCGAATGAATTCTTTGAAGGTCCTGGTGATGCACTAAGAATTTAACTTCCATGCTGAACTCTATATACCTCAGTATATTTATACAGTAAATATAAAAATAAGTAAACAAATATCACCTTCACCTTAAAAAGTAGTCAGTTGGTAACATGTCTTTGTAGCTCCTTGGACAAATTACCGCAGAAAAAATGTGGATGGTGAAGTGAGGATGAACAAGATGAATAAGTTTATGGCTGAGGTTGTGTCTGAAAGTGTCATCTCATGTTCCCAGGCCTTTGGATGCTCATAAAATTTAAATCCAAATCAAAGACAAGAAAAAGAACAAGTAAAGGAAAAATAACATCCAAGCATAAGAGGTAGTTGTAAAGTCCAGATAAATTAATGGGTGTGCAAGCATCTATTTTTATTCTGACATTATTGGTAACCAAGTAATTATCGCTACCAGTCCCACCTTATTAAATTAATGAAATGTGAAATGCTGTGGATATGTGTCAGCATTGTAGCATATGGAAGAACTGCAGAAAACCACAAAATAAAGTTTACTGTGTCACAATTAACCAGGACAGTTGGTCACTTCGCCAGCAGGGCACAAAGAATGTGTTGAATATGATCTGTATGTGACACTTCCAAGCAGGGGGGAAAAAACACCCCAAATATATATATATATATATATGTGTATGAAAAGAACACATACCAGTATGAGTAGTTTTTAGCATTTGACCATGTTCTAGAAATCCAGATACAGTAGGCCCTGATTCAGATGGCTCTGAATCATAATTCCAACTCTGGAGTTCAAACATTTTAAATATATATGTGTACATATATAAAGAAATCACAGATAAATATAGAATGATGAGTTTATCCTATGGATCCAACAGGATGGAAAAGCTTGTTTCTTCCATAAAAATCCCCACATCTAATTTGAAAATGGCAATTCTGAAAGCAGTCAGTGACACCTGAAGAGGTGTTGTGTTCTTACAGTACAGGAGGTCTCATGATGAATGGTCCAGAAAAGTTTCCTTCTTAACTGTTTTTCAGGAGAGAAACTTTTTTTCAGGACAAAAATGTCATGCAGGTGATTTGTAGCTGAGGAGAGAATCACTCTTTTCCATGGCAAATGAAAATCAAGTAATGATGGGATTTTATTGCTACTGCTGAAAGTCTTCACTCCTTCAGAATAGTGATCAATGTTAGCCAGAATTATCCAGTGTAACCTGGATAAATCCCCTCCAAAAATTGCCATTGCTTAGAGGTTACCATGGATCTCAGAAAGTGTTTGTGGAATCAAAGCGAAGAGATTATACCAGGCAGAGGGGATCCTGCTGATAGATTCAGAAATTAGCTTCCATGCTAAATACTGTGTACCTCAGAGGAAAATACATCTCAGACTTGTAAAATCAAGCTGGTTTCAAGCTTTTAGATGCTTTCAAAGCTCAGTCCTAATTTTCTTCTAGGTCACCTAAAGCCAGGTCTTGCAGTCGGAGATGTAAAATCCTGAAATTCTGGTACATAAATAAATGTAGTACAATGGCACAGTGAAGCAATTTTTAGCATTTATGTTGCATGTTCTGACAGGTAATGTTGACCATGCACTTATATCAGTGAAACAAGGAATACAAGACTGATGCTCATACCTGAAAAGTAATTCAAAATCATTACCTTTAAACCCTGTTCTTTATGAAAATGTCCAATTAAACAGTTACAGGAAGCAGAATTGTAAGAATAAATACATCCCAGTCAGTTATTGTGTATTTATTGCTTTTATAAGTGTGATTGAACCTTACATTGCCCCATTTTCTCTTATTCATCCAAGGATTTTGTAAATAAGGAGGACTGTTATAGAAATATATTAGTTCTTACCCCACAATACCAGTTTTGATAACATTATCTTGTTGACAGAACAATTTAGCATAGGTTTTTATCTGATCCATAAGTAAAGGATACTCTCACAGAAGATTACAAGAACACTCCAGTAAGGAAGGATGCTCACATGTTGTATTTGAACAACACCACTAGGTAAAATTGTGGCTGATTTAATGTTTCTCTGAATACCTGATTGACATCACAATGAAGCCATAACAAGTAGATATCATCCCCTCCCTTTTTTTACAGATTTTTAGATGCTGTTATCCCACCATCCCTCCTTTCATTGTTGCTTACCACTTAAGCAGTGCTTTGACCCCACTGCAGTTTCACTCTTCACTCAAAAGACACTCTAAGAAAAAATATTTTATTTACTCTTTATACACTTTTTCTAGATTTGTTCTATTTTTTTCTTTCAGAAAAGCAGTGCTGCTTTTTTCTTATTTCCTAAAGGTTTGTTGGTTTGGGGTTTGTTGTGGTTTTTTCCTAATAGATATCATTGTAATCTCAAAATTCAAAGTCATGCTAATTGTCCAGAGTATATACTATAAGTTTTCACATTCACTCCAAGGTAATGATTCTGATCTATACTTATATTATTAGATCCTGGGAAGACACATCTATCTGCAGTGAGCAAAGCTGGGAAGTTCGAGCTAGTAATTACTAGAGATACACAAGGAGTGGCTGAGAGTAATCAATTGAAGAGCAAATATTGAATTTCTGATGTTTGCCTCCTCTGTGTACCACAGATTAAGTCTGTTGTTTCCCAAAGCTATCTGAAAGGCATATTTCTCTTTAACTGTGTTATTAGCAATATGATACACTGTAGCTTGCTGGCAGGTCACAATTTTTCAAGATCAGCATTGAGCTATATGTATGTATGTATTTCTTTTAATCTTCTATTTCTTTTAATCTTCTTGATCACAGTGATTCTGTGATGGGAAAAAAATAATCCCATCATTTTTCAGGAACATCACACAGTTCTTTATAAAGACATGATTATGTATATCTGCTTCTTATTTTAGACAACTTCAAAACAGTTATTTAAAGAATGCAAATGAGCTGCTTTTTCATATTTAAGAATGGTCATTTGTTTTCTCTTTTATTTATTCTCTTGCCATTCACTGAAGAACTAAAACTTTGTAGCACATGCTTCATGCTTGACTTATTAACAAGTGGGGTATCTTGATAGATAATAGTATACATACAAATGTCTGAAAGGTATGAACCTAAAAAAATCCTTTTATAATAAGGACATATATATGCTTCTTTATACATTTGATCTTCATTATATTCTGAGAAGAGAAACAATGACAACAAAGTCTTTTTCAAGCTATACCAAAATCACTAATTGCAAAAGATTTACATGGTTCTATTTATGTTGCACAAACTATGTGCTTTGTTTAGTTTTTTTAGGTCAAGAAGATTTAAAGGTCTATAAGGGTTTGCACTTATATAATAATAGACATTGTGTTGATGATCTAATATCTGGTTTTCAATTTAACAAGTAGCACAGTGAATGGAACAATTCAAAATACTCTGGGTTTAGCTGAAGTTCCTTAATTTCCTCCAAAGAAAGCTGATGCATATAAAAATATTTGGAAATATTATTTGACATATGAAATCAAATATGGTTTTTATTGACAAATAATTTTCCAGTAAAGACAGAGAGCTTCACCTGGATCATTTCACTTTCCACAGAAGGTTTGCTGTGATGTTGTGGGATAATGGCTTAGCTTGGCATGAGACAGGATTACAAGCTAATTTAGTGAACTTCTGGGGAAAGGTTGAGATGTTTACAAGCACAAGATTTTTGTGCTGTCTCTGGGGGTGGAGATGCACTGAGCTGGTGGTCAAACAACTGGAGGAGAGAGTCTTGTAAAGATAAGATGGTCTTGTTTTGGTTAAACCAACAAAAGCAAACAGCTCTTACATAAATCTTGAAGGCCACAGTGTTGGAGTGAAGAACTTTGCCTAATTAATGGAAAATTAATATTAAAGTAAGGTAATGAGCCTAATGGAGTACATACTAAACATGCATGACTATGTTACTCAACTCTCCACCCAAATCATACTAAATTGTCACCAGGGACAGACGGGATCAGGGTATAAAAAGTCACTAGGGGAATAACTCTGGCTGTTGAGAGCTGGGGTGGGGAGAAGACTGAAAGTCTACCAGAGACAGTTGATGGGCTATACTTCTCTTCCTCCACCCAAGACAGGGACACTTTCTTGGTAAGAATTGCACCTTGAATATACTCTATACCTTTTCCTAGCATTACTGTTAAATATTAGCACTATTGCAAAGGCTTGTACCTCCAACTGCATCAGATGTATCCAGGAATTACTGACTTGAGCTCAATTATCACTTTGCAGTTAGTGCATTTATCAGTAGCAATTCCGAACCTATTTTATCTGTGGCTTTAATAAATCCAGTAGTTTTCACTTTTCCTCAGTGCAATTCCTTAACAGGTCTCTGAAACAGGTAACTACTGACTCAGTGCAAGCCCCATATCCAGGGCTCTGAGACAGAATTCTCAGAGACATTTTTTGACATTGCAAAACTTCTCAGTGCACCAGTCTCACCTGTAATGCTACAGACATGTATATCAATCCTGTATGATGGGTTATAAACTAGCCACAAAGTGCACAGAGATTTTCCTACCTCCTTTTATTGTCAGAGGGATGCCAAAAAAAATTGGCATGCAGAGGAAATCCTGGCTCATAAATAAAAAAGTATCTTGCAAGTTAACATAGCCTGGAAATCTCAGTGTGTTGTTCAGAATTCCTGAATTGGAATTATGTGGGCAGCTTTGGGCACTTAATGAGTTTGCAGCTGTCTAGCACTCTCAGAGCTCACAGCCCTTGGAGTACTCACTAGAAACATATGCAATACTTTGTATTCTTCTTTTCTTCTCACTTTCCCCCTATTACTGACTGTTATAAAAGTTTAAAGGGGGTTGCTGTTAGATCACCATTCCTTCTTTCATTGAAGCAGTGCATAGACTCTTCTGTAACTTCCTAGATCAGTCTTTGCTCAAAAGGCACATTAGGAGACTTCATCTGCTGTTTACTCCTTATGCACACTTTAAAAATATTTCCTGGTTAGCTTGATTTTAAAAACAGAGGTGCTTTATGGTTTTTTAATTTTAAAAAGGAAAGCAAGGTGATTAAAGAGTTCAAAAGCCAGAAACAGTAATAAATGGAATAACTTGATTCAGAAATTTTAAATATATTCATTACTAAACCATTTGCATTATAGCAAAATCTGTAATGGAAAGTTACAATTGAAAATTCCTACTATTCCTCTGGCTATTCATAATCCTTCATGTTATAGAATCATAGAATCATTAAAGTTGGAAAAGGCCTCTAAAATCATCAAGTCCAACTGTTACCTAGCACTGCCAAATCCACCTCTAAACCATGCCTCTGAGCACCACATCTACACATCTTTTAAATACTTGCAGGAATACTGACTCAATCACTTCCCTGGGCAGCCTGCTCTACNTCCCCTCTCCTCATAAGACTTGTTCTCCAGACCCCTCACCAGCTTTGTTGCCCTTCTCTGGACCCTCTTCAGCATTTTAGTTATTCTCCTTAACATTAAAACTGCTAAAGACAGGTAGATACATATACACATGTAGTATAATTATAATGTGTTTTCTTTAACTTTCATCACAAATAAAATAACAAGACAAATATAAATTTATTTTCCTTTTAAAAGGCTTTTAATTAATCCCCTCTGCTGAACAGGAAAGAATGCATGTGTATTTGGTTCATTTTGATTCTTAGCTTTGAGGCATGAACAACTACACACCTGAGAAATGTACCTTAAATGCAACTTTAAAGACTAAACTTAATTATCTCTACATGTCTCTGGAGAGAAGATGACAAAGTTTCCCTACTTGAATTTTTCACTGAAAAACATTTTAAAATTCAGAGAGGAAGAACTGCCCAGGAAGAGTCAGTCAAAGGCTGTGCAACCAACTTCTGTAGGAAATACAGGCTATTTAAAAACATGGCATCTTTTGCATTGTTATGAAAGATACATCTTTGCCTTCTTTTTTATAACCAGTAATACATAATACACGTGATGTGTATGTTGTAAATAAGGATAATGATCCCTCATGTCTATTATGTAAGTATACAGTTTTCTCCCAATGAAAATAGGAAAGAGAAATCACCCATGACATAAACACACTCCAGCTATAGTATTTATCACTTCTTTTCTCCCTTGGAGGTGGCAGAGGAATTGGCATGCCTTCAAACCATCAGGGTCACTGTCTTGGTTAATGAGGGGAATAGCTCATAAAATTGCTGGATAGTCCCACCTTGTATTGCAAACAGAGCACACTGTTAATTAAAGGCTGGATCCCCAAAGGAACTAAAGCAATTCCCAGGTAATTAATGGATCTGAAAGACAAGGTTGTAGCTGCACTGCTAGCTCAGAAGGGATTTTGGAATAGTGAAATAATACAGGGTCCTTTCTAGTGTGGAAAGAGGAAGCAGAAGCTTGACATAACTTATCTAATGGCATTGGGGATCAATGGCAAAAGACAGGGAAAGAATTGCTACTCCAGTGATTCAGGCAGCCTTCTAGGATGAAGAAAACCATAATTTTCAAGTAAACTCATCGTAAAATAACCAATAGTATGTGGTTAGGAAATCCGTGACCTGGAAAATAGAGATTATATTCCATGTTCTGAAGAAGTCAAACTGACATGAAGAGTTCTTTAGAACAGGGCCCATCTGAACCATACTCAGACTGCTCTCAAGGGATCTTCCCTTTTATAGAAAAGGCCCTTGGCATCATGGTGTACACCAAGCTGATCATGAGAAATCATTGTGTCCTTCTGGCCCTACTGGCCATCAGTACTCCGGGCTGCACTAGGACAAGTGTTACCAGGAGGCTGAGGGAGGTTATCCTTCCTACTAAAGGGAGCTCAGCAAAGAACCACAAAGACAACTGAGAGCTTGAGGTGTTTGTCATATGAGGAGAAGCTGAGAGAGCCAGCACTTTTTAACCTGGAGAAGAGAAGGCTAAGGAATGATTGTATCAATGACAAACAAGTCAGAATCAGACTTTTCTGTGTAACGCTTTGTGGGAGGAGAAGAGGTAAGGGGTACAAAATTTGCCCCTGTAAAGGAGACACAGACATCCATCATCACAAGGTAGAATTTCTGAGTGCTAAACTGAGGTTATCTGCCACTCCCTTTGGTCCTGGATATATTTTACCCATAATGTTAACTGCCAGAATATGTTTGAGGTGCTGAAGCTCCTCTCACTCCAGAAAAATCAAGTAGCAATTTTCATACTAAAAATGGTTTTGGAAGACATCCCTTTCCAAAGTTTTATAGTAAAGCGGTCAAGAAATACTTTTTAATTTTTCCCTTCACTCAATATCCAGGCTCATTATTGACAAAAAGCAAAATGCACTATAGGGTTTCCTGCTCCAAGGTATCAAGGCCACTATCCGCAGGATGCCACAACAGCTGTTAGTGCCTTGGTAGGCTTTCTGAAGTACCTATTGTTGCTGCAACTGTTTGATGTCTTAAGTAGCAGGTCAGAAGACCTACCTGTAAAGTACAAATGCTGTATTTGACTGGTGAATGTCTTTTATTCATTCTAAGGTCATTGCTGAACAGTGACTTTAGGAGGAAAACATTAGGAGAAATGGCACAGTAAGACACGTGTAACTGACAGCTCCAAAGAGGGAGGAAAAGTTGTAATTAGAAATAGAGACATTATATTAGAACATTATCATCTCATGGCCTTGAGGAAATTTCTGCTGAAAGGAAAAGCTACTAATAAATTACTTTATGTATATGATGGCCTGTGAATCTGTATTTAATTTTCTTTTGCTCTTCTGACCTGTGCTAAGAGAAATTGCAGAGATATGTTTTAGCTCTCTCCTACATTTTTTTGAGTCGCCACCTTTGAACCTGTCGTTCCTCTGCCACAACCTCCAGCAGTCAATTTGTACAAAACTTCTGATAGGAAAACCTCAAAGTACAAGTTGAGGACACTCCCTCTTCAAACCGCAGCTGCAAAAATACAGATTCTCTGCAGTCCTCCAGTTCAGAGAACAGCTTGAAAAAGCAACTACGAATGAACCTTCTCACAGTAAAGCATTTTGGTTTAAACACACCAATACAGGCTTGTGATCCACCCAGCATGGCAGGTGTACTTAGAGCAGTAGTAAAGATCTTAGTACTGTGCATACTCATNAGTTGAGGACACTCCCTCTTCAAACCGCAGCTGCAAAAATACAGATTCTCTGCAGTCCTCCAGTTCAGAGAACAGCTTGAAAAAGCAACTACGAATGAACCTTCTCACAGTAAAGCATTTTGGTTTAAACACACCAATACAGGCTTGTGATCCACCCAGCATGGCAGGTGTACTTAGAGCAGTAGTAAAGATCTTAGTACTGTGCATACTCATTCTCTGTGCTAAGAAACCAAATTAAAATGTAACTTGTATTAAATTCTTGAAATCATGAAGAGAAATGCTGAAACATGCATGAGAAAAATCTGTAGCCAGTTGTTATATGTCATGATGGGAAGAGGTGATATGTGGAAATGGGCTTAATTGTAAATGGAATATACATTATTTGCAAATGTTTTAAATGTATTTATTTATCTACATAGCTGATTGGAAAAAACAGAACCACCAACAAAAAAGAACCCAGAATGAAGAAAAGAAACTCCTGTGTAGCTCCAGAAGTCTCTTCAAGCAGGGCACTGATCACAGCTGTGTGAGAAAACTACAGTCTTGTCAGAAATCTTGTTTTGTAAACACATCTCTCAGGCATAATTGCATTTCCATTTCTGTTCAGTAGCTATCTGAGTATCAAGGCCATCACTGGATCATTAATAAACTCTGTTGACACTGCTGGCAAGAACAAGAGTGGTATCATGTGTTCAGTATTTTATTCAGACCACCCTGGCACAGCATCAGCATTGTGTTCTCAGTTAAGGTGTTAAGATTAAAACAAGTATCATAACGTATTTAAATCATGTGTTAATGAACATGTGGATGTTTTTATGCATATATCCTGTGCAAACACACACCTGCAGCAAATGAAATCTTGAAAAAACACAGTCACAGCATAACAGGAGAAATCCCTGAGAAGAATCACAATTTACAGAACCAAAATCCCCCCTAAAGCTTGCAGATGCAG
>VYZX01030865.1:183262-253411 GCA_013401335.1 Brachypteracias leptosomus | reverse complement strand
CAGCACCTCTCTGGGCAACCTATGCCAGTGTCTCCCCACCCTCATGGTGAAGAACTTAATGTTTAGTAATGAGCATGAAAGACAAAATGATAAAAACACAGCTTGGCTTTGTTCTCTATTTTATAAAAAAACATAAATATTTTCTCAAGATGAAAATACATACTGTCCTTGAAGTGTTTTGCTTTGAGTTGTCCTATTTGTATTTCATTTTTAAAGTCTACTTTACTGATCACAGGTATCCTTTGTAGTAGTGGTGATTTTTGTGGTAGTGTACTTGTTAGTGGTGATTTCTTGAAGTATGTGTGGTAGTCTGTAATAAAGTAGAGAAATTTAGAGGATAAAAGCATCTGTGTCTTTGTGTATTGAAAAATCCTAGCACTATAGGTAGAAAAAATATTTTCAATACTTCCTTTATTTTTGAAGCAGTTTGTGTCAGGAAGATTTTTAAATGTGTTCTTTGTCTATTCTTCTTTGTCTCAGTAAAAAAGCTTAGGTTCTCTGCTTCAAAACAATTTTAACAGAAGAATATTCAGAATTACATTTACAAAAAAAAAATAGTTTCAGAATTCCCTGAGGTTTTTTGGTTACTGAGTTTATTACTGTTAAAACTATTGTTTTCACATTTATTTATTTTTCCCTCTATCTCACTGTGAATGTGAAAGAGCAAAGTGTGGGAAGACAAGATGAAAAAAGTTGCTATAATTCTTAAAAATACTATGTAAAAAATCACAGCAGCCCTTTTCTAACGGAGTAGGTGAAAGATAAAAAAGATGGATGAGAATTCTTTTGGGATCATCTTTATACTGATGCTTCCCTGAAATTTTGCCAAACAACCAGCATTGCTGCTGCAGACTTGTTCTGATTCCTGCATTGTGCTACAGAAACAAAAAGAAAAATATTTTGACTTTCTAGGACTTTTTGTAGCACGAGCTCAACTCTCAGTTTCCAGCCTTTTAATGTTACTTCAACAATATTTGTTTCCTTGTGAATGCAGGTCATCATTCTTTTGTCTCACGTTTATTTCTGGGGTTTTTTAGGTTTACTTTTGAAAATCATTGATGTGTGCATTACGTGTGCCTGTGTTTCTGTGTGTGTAAGCTGTGTACAACATGCTCATCTGAAGAAGATTTTATAGTAGAATTCAAGCCCTTTAAAATAGGGGTTTATAATAGAAAAACCGGCAGACCTTTAACTAGATCCACACTATCAGCCACCACTGTAATATTACAATTTTTATAGTAGGAGCAATAGCAATCTACAGCCTGTGTCTCAAATAATACCATAAAAATTGAAATACCATGAAATGAATTTTTGTTTATTTACTGTATGGTGCTACAGCCAATATTTGTGGATTGAATCTGTTTTCCACAAGCTTTAGCAGCTCAAAGATCACCTGTGTAATTTAGCTTCATCTGTTTGTGCATATCAGTAGATGCGGAATTCAGTTATCGATATATTTATGTCTCTTATGCAACTGCATATTAAAGTCAACTTTTCAAACTTAGCTCCTAAACCAGCATGCACTTGAGTCAACACAATCAAAGCACTCAGATGTTTCTCTTTTGAGAAGAATCCGAGAGGTTTAAATCAGAGGAGAGTAGAAACTGTGCGTGTCTCCAGTGTCTGCAGGATCAAACACTTTTATGGCTAAATAGAGAGAGATAAAAATAAAATGCTGAGGTAAAAAGGTAATGATTTCTATCACCTAAGTTTCTGGTTGGCCCAGCTGCTGCCAGCTTAAGATCTGTTAAGCTTCTGTTCTTCAAGACTGTGACTCCAGCAGCACAAAACTCCTTTTGGCTACTCCACAGTAGGAATTTACTGACATAATTTACTTACCTATAAAGTCTCTGGAGTAAAGAGCGTATTTGGAGGTAGGATTCATTCATCAGGATCTAGCCATCTAAGTATCTAGTCTGCTGTAGTCATCTGGGCTTCTGATGTAGTAACTGGAGGAAGAAGATGGTGTGTCTTAACAAATTAAATATATCCACCATGCTGGGGTAGGAGAGGAAGAGCTGCTTTAAAAGTTGCTGGTCATGTACTTAACTTTGAGATGGTCAAGGACAGCTGAGAGAAACTCATCATCTTAACTATTACAGAAGGGTTCTGCTCATGATTTAGCTTTATAGATCCTTCAGTAGTGACTCTAATGATTAAAATATTTCTTAATTGTGGATCTTTACTGAGTGATGTGACTAAAGGTACAATTTAGTCATGTAATTGTACCTACTACTTTACAATTTGTGGGTTTGGATCACTGAATATGCATGTGTGCAAGAAGGGGTTTTGCAGAGTTGCCAAGAGATAAAAAGTATAATTTCTTTGAGTTTGCTCTAATAAATAAGTACAATGCAATAGTTTTTCTTACCCTGTACACATAAGTCTGTCATTTTAATAATGCCCATTTCAAATCATACAAATTGAACCCGTGTAGTAAGCAACAGAAGTTGTGAAAATAGACACAAAATCCTCATCTCACTGAGGCCACTGGGAGTTTTGCAGCAGGCAAAATAATGTATCTAATAATTAGTAATGAGTTGTGTTTGTAATAAGAAAGATATTTTCATTACAATGGTATTGACTATTCCTCTAGGCTAACTATCCTCTAAATCTGAAAAGTTATTTAATCTGTTTTTATAAACACCACTGGCTGATTCCTGTGTCTCAAATGAAAACTACTTTATTAAATTAAGTACAGAATTATTTTGCACTTCCAACTCTGTTGCTCTTTGAAAGAAAAATAACACTTTTCCTCTGTTAGTATCTTTTATCATTCTTTCTTAATGCATCTATTTAATTCATGGTCATCTCAGAAATAGCTGTTTCCTGGTCATCTGTCTAAGGAAACAGCCTTGAAATGTCAGAAGTGGTTGGTGTGGTAATGCAGTAAGGGTTATTTTTAAAATATAAGATAAATATTACATAAATATATGTTAAAAATACACATACAAAATGTAAATAGAAAATACGTATGTATATTTAATAGATATAGTTGAATGCAGGCTCTGCTACATCAAAACCACCTTGTATTAGATATATATGAAGTGTTTGTGTATAGATTTTAATTTAAGGTATGTACTGAATATACAGCAAATCACTTTCTGCTTTAGCCACTTTGTCTCTTTTTATTTCAATGAACATTTGCAACTTTATGATGGATGGGGTAATGTCTGTTTGATCTTCTTGACTTAAATTCTTCTGCTCTCTCAATTAAATTATAAAAAGTTCAGTCCTCAATACTTAAACTTTTATTGATTTTTTCTGGATGGGGCTGCCTCTTTAATGTTCATCTCAGAAGGAAAATAAGAGGGTAGAAAGAAATCAGAACTGTTTGCTTCATTAGTAGTCTTATGTTATTCCCCTGGAATGGGGAATGTTTTAAAACAATATTTTCCAGTTGAAGGAAACTTGTTGCATAGAGTCTGGTTTGACTGATGGTCTGAGGGATTTATAAATTTAAAGAGTTACAAGTGGCTCTCCACAGGATTTTCATACAAGAAGTTAAAGCTGCTGCGTTTTTTGAATCATAACCAAACAGTTATTTCTATAAAGTACTGCAGGAATGAATTTCAAAAATAATATTTTTGTATGCCTGTTGAAATGCCCTATTTTGAACTCATGATTCCATCAGATTATGAAGTTAAAACTCAATTTACAAATTCCAATAGCATTTGTGTGATTGCATATAGTTAAACTTATTCAGCAAGGGGGGTGAGGGGGAAGATACACAGTTTAAATTATTTTTAAGTTGGAAATATTTTAAAGAATTTATTCAAATTTACTTAATAAAATTAATTCACTACTGGCATTTTCCTCTAAACTAAAAAGAAATTGTTCTGCTTTGAAGCATGATAATACCACAGGATAAGAGAAGGAATCAGCAACATTCATTATAAATGTTTTAGTGATTTTTTTTAAATTTAATTCTCTTTTGTAGCCTTGTCTTTCTGGCATCCTATTCTTTTACTTTTCTAAAGTTTATCAGTATTCCTCACTCTTTTGTCTCACCTCTGTGATTTCTAATGTGCTTTTTAGCCACTCTGAGATTGAGATGCCCAAGATAAGTTTTCAATTTTGTCTTTTTGTTCCAAAAAAGAGCTTTGTAGCCACAGACCTTGATGTGATAATATTAATAACTTTGAATTTTATTACATCTTCTAAACATTTACCTTTTCTAAAGGAATAAAGAGCTTTTTAGAACTACTGAGCTATTGAATACTCCATCTGTTTATCTATCTATTTAATTTCTATCAGTAACAGATCTGATGTTTTCTGATTTCTTATCAAGGACATTATTTCCTGTTTTGTTCATAAAGTTTCTATGGAGATGAAATAATTCAATCCTTCTAAAGCAACTAGCAAAAATTAGAAATCTGTGCAAAAATTGGCTATATATTTATTTTCACTTACACATTGTTTAATGCTGATATTTTGTTTGATGCAGGCCATCAATTTTTGTTGATTTCTGCGTTGTTTTTTTTTTTCTTTTTTTTAAATTGTGAATAGTAGAGGACAAAAGCATCTTTTTTCTTTCAAATTTTAATTTTTCTAAAACTTACAGTATGAAAAACTTTTGCTTATATGGGGGATTGGACTAGATGATCTTTCGAGGTCCCTTCCAGTCCCTAACATTCTGTGATTCTGTGTATCTATGTATATATAAATATATACACACACACAGTTTTTTATGAAGTGCTGCAGAAACAGCAGTTAAGTCAAAGTAGGAATACAATTATGCTAAGAAGAGCATAGCATGAAATAGAAATGCATATACATATTCATTTCAATTCTGGAAAGCCAGACAATCAAAAAAATTCCAAATTTTGTATTATAAAACATTCATTATCAGCAGCAGCAAAAAGAACTTCTGAGGTTTTGCATGGCTTCTCTGAGAGTTTTGCTTGAGTTCACTTTTGAAATTATGCTAGAAATATGTTTTATGTAACTACATCATTAAGGATAACTGATTAAACAGATGAAAGCTTACACTGTACTGTGCAATATCAAAGTAGCATCTCTCTGACCACAGATACACATGGTAATAGACCACATGGGTTTGAACCTTGTCTTCAGTGGCAGGAGGGGTCAAAGATTAAGTATGCAGGCCATTAGTGTTTAATTTCTGCTTTCTGCCATCATTATCCTGCTGTGAATGCTGTTACTGCCTTTTGATGGAAGAATTTCTGTACAGTAATCCCATCGCTGAGTCTGTTTGCGTTACTTCTTCCTAGTGACTGGTTTCTACTGTTTAGCACCATTTGTTTAATATTTCATATTCTTTCTCCCCTAATATTGCATTATTTTAAGCTCTGTCTTGTTCTGAATTCCTAATTTTCAGAGCATATTCTTTGGACTCACTTTGGATAGGCTTTATCCCTTCTTTCTCCTCTAATATTGCATTATTTTAAGCTCCGTCTTGTTCTGAGTTCCTAATTTTCAGAGTATATTCTTTGGACTCATTTTGAATAGGCTTTATCCCTCCTAGCTTAGACATTTAAGAGTTGTGTAAATAGTGAACAAGACATTAAAGGGTGCCTCTATGTGTGCTTGTGTTCCTCTTAATTTACTCTGAAGGTATCCTAGGATAACTACTTTACATATTTATCCCCTCTCCATAAAATAAACTAGATGATATGAATCACAGTCTTTGTTTACATTCTAGACACCTTAATTTATACCAGATTTGCTTCAGCAAAATAGATAATTACAAGAATTAAAATAATAAATATATCACCAACTGATCTATAAAGCTACTTACAGTTCTGTTAAAGCTTTATTGTATCATTGACTCCAATATCACACAAAAAATCTGAATTTTAAGGCACATTTAAATGTTCTGGTATCATCATTTCTACAAAAGTGAATTGATAAAAATTAGCTATGACAATGTTGATAGAGAAAATAAACCCGTTCCACTGGTACTGCAGATGAATATAATGTTATCCAGGGATGCAAACTGTATCTTTCAATACATAATTACTCTGTCCCACAGTTTTTTCAGTTTCTTTATTCATGTATGTCTAAATATGATTTACTTTTGTAATCCAACACGCAGCCAGTCTGACAAACTCTTTTGAAATGGCCATGTAAAAGCCACACTTAGCACTGAGATTTTTCTTTTCAATACCATTATTTGCTCCATTTCTTTAAAGTTTCTAAACTGAAGTTTAATTTGTGTTGAGCAGCCACAGCTTACATTTGTACCATTTTTTTTAATCAATGTACAATGAGGGAAATCTGTGGATACATTTTAGTATTGATTTTGGTTTAATCATTTCAGTTTTGAATGGATCTTTCCTTTTATTAATCTTCGGTTAATACCCATTGCTGATGTTAACAGAATTTCACCTTCTGCCTCAGTACCCTAGAAGCTGATTCACAATGTTTTGCAGTATTAACTTGAAATCATTGTTATTCACCACATACATTGTCCAGAATATTATACTAAATATTGTGAAGGAAATAAAATCATACAGGTATTTGCTTCATGTCTTTTTGTTGAGGTGGAAAAGCTTTTGTTTTCTGAGATAGCCACTGTGCAGTAGAAAAACATTCGGTCCTTCAGCTAAGTCTTTGCCTCAAAGAGGTGTGTTTCATATTCTGTGAAATGTTGTTTTAGAGTGTATTTTATTTCTCAAAGACAGAGAGTTTATGTGTGTGGGGGGTTTTTTTAGGGAATTTTTAATAGATGCTGTAAGAATGACAATGAGGAACCAAATTACAGAGGATTTTTTTTAAATTATATTTTCTTTTGGGTTTTTGGAAGGGTTTTTTTCTGCTTCTTTGTTTGATGGTACTGTGGTTAGTATTGAGATTTAATTGATTTTGTTTGTTTGGTTTTGGTTTTGGTGACATTTTATTGCTTCATCTGTGAAGAAAAAGATCATATAACATCTGTCCTTCAAGTCTAAGTGTTGATTTCCAGGACAGCATGATTAAAGTAGAAACAAAACTCTACATTCACTGTGGAGATAATATAATTATCATCTGCTTCCCCTTCCCCTGAATTTGAATGTTTGGGAAGAACTGTGTGGGCAACCACTCACTGCTCATTTTAGAAGGAGCGTCCTACTGTGAAAATCGTGTAGGGAAAGAAACTACAGGACAAGAGTATTGGATCCATATAATTTTTACTGTGGAATTAGTACCAAGGAAGACAGTGAAAATTGAAATGCTTAAAGCTATATACATATTGGAGTGCATAGGGAAGCAGATGTGAAAATCTGGAGCCGAGGCAGGGGGTGTGCTGGGGTGTGGAGATGCTGCTGTGGTAAATATCTTAGAGAACTTCTCCCACAATCACAGAAGTTCTGGCTTTGCTACCTGGTTACTCCTGTTCTTGTCTCGAGGCAGGTGTAACAAATTCCTATGAAATCAAAGGTCGAGAGGAAGCTGATAAAAAGTGTTTTTTCTTTGACTTCAGTCCATGGAAACAGATATGAACAAAAGAACTAAGGATGAACTGAGTGCTAAGAAACTGAGTTTAAAGATGCTTCTTATGCCATTGCTCTGCAATGTTTGTAACCTGGAGCATAGATATTATCATTTCCTAGAAAGTGGTGAAGCAGCACCAGTATTATAATTTCATAGACACAAAAGCAAGGCAGGAAGGTACAAGTATTTAAGATCAACTGTTGCATACTGTGATGTGTAATTTATAGGAGAGATGTCCAGAATAGTGGATGAGTGCTTGTAATTCAAGCCTTTGAAGTAATAATTGAATTATAAATAATAGAGTGTTTGTCTATTATTGCATGTAATTAAATTTACTTAGTTTTAATAGTCTTGATTTGGGAGGAAAGGAGTTCAAGGAACATCCACTGATAATAATAATAATGTATGTGTGGTAGGATAAAATATTTCTGAATTATGATTACAGAATAATAGCTTTAAATATTCGTTTCTTAAAGTCATTGACTGCTTAGACCTGAGAAATGAAATTAGAGGCTGCTGGAGGCAGATATTATGTTAGCTGTGTGTTTATGATGTGTCGGGCACAATGGAGTAATCTCGATCAGAGCTTCTTAGTACAAACCTAATATATTAAACACAGATAGAGAAAGAAAGAGCAAAATATATTGTGCTAAGTAGCAGTGTACCTTGTCATGGCTATTTTTTGTTCTCCCAAGAAACAGGTAAAAATATGTTTCTCCCCATAGCTGCTCTGTTAAACAAGAATATGTTGATGTAAACTGAACTTGCAGTTTTGCTGCTTACACTTATACATGTATGTGTAAGTCTTGCCTAGTCTAGTTTCTTGATTAAAGTTATTCTTCCAGTTAAAAAGCGTAGAATAATCATTGATAATGCACCCTTAAGGAAATGCATATAAGTTCTAAATGCAACATGAAAGCTAAGCCAGGTTCTGAGGTGTTCACTGAGTTTCAGTACAGTTAGTAAAGAATTTAGGTTTTTTTCAGAAACCACTGTGAAAATATTTATGAGATTTTAATATGTTTAAGATATTGATAAACTAAACTGAAAAATGGAAAATAAGCTAAAGCATACTTCATTAAATGAGCAAAGAGAAGAATCCTGTCTTCGCCTGTGAGGACAGACTGGAAAAGTTGAAATTGTTCAGTCAGGAGAAGAGAAGCCTCTAGGGAGACCTTATAGAGGCCTTTTGGTACATACAGGGGACCTACAGGAAAGATGAGGAAAGACTCTTTATCAGGGAGTGTAGTGATGGGATGAGGGGTAATGGTTTCAAACTGAAAGAGGGTAGATTTAGATCAGACATCAGGAAGAAATTCTTCTCCGTGAGGCTGGTGAGACACTGGAACAGGTTGCCTGGAGAAGTTGTGGATCCCTCCTCCCTGGAAGTATTCAAGGCCAGGTTGGATGGGGCTTTGAACAACCTGCTCTAGTGGGAGGTGTCCCTGCCCATGGCAGGGAGGGCTGAAACTAGGTGATCATTAAGGTCCTTTCCAACCCAAACCATCCTATGATTCTATGTTTCTAAGGAAGTTTTCTTTTACAACCATTGATCACATTAACGCTCATAAAACAGCATTTTTCAAATTGCAAAGTGATTAAAAAAAATCCTGGAGCTCTTAAATACTTGAAAACCAGCAATCATGTTTGTTCCACTTTTGTTTTAATGTGTAGCCAAATGGTATCTCTGATTGGAATCCCTGGGTACAATAGCAAAGAAACACAAATCAAACTAAACAACTAATTGTTGTCGGGGATAAAGTACTGCATTTACATAGCTGAAACAAAATCAGAACTGAAACAGCTTATTGATTTAGCAGTGGCACTTTATTAATTGAGAGTCAGTGAACTATGCGTGCAGGATCAATACTAGGAGTACACAGATAAACCATGAGATGAGAGACAATTAATAAACACCTGCAAAAATGGGGCACTGGCTGTTCCTGGCACCCACTCCATGGGAGAGGGCTCTGCCTGTGGCAGGAGGAGGTGGTGATGCCAGTGGGAGGGCTGCAGGTAGTGCCCAACCTTGTGTGCTGCATCTCTTCCTTCTCTCCCAGGTTCTCGCTACTCATTTCTAATCACAAAGCTGCTTTTACACTTCATTTGTCAGGAGTCGTCCATTAGGCACCTTCACACTAATAAAGGTATAANTCTCATCCACGAGTACCCCCAAGTCCTTTTCTTCAGGGCTGCTCTCAAGCCAGATGATTACATGTGAAATAGAAGTGTTGCAATGTATAATTTTGCAGTTGTGCCAACATCCTTCTACTGATCACTGTGTTAGAAAGAAAAAGCCAACGTTTCAAATGGTCTCTGAAACAAACAGAAGCATCATTCCTCCTGATAACAATAAAGATGTTTTTGGGTCCTTTCTCAACCACCTTTTTGCTTTTCTTTTGTATGCTTTTATACAAAAGATTCTACATGCTGCTAAAAAAAAATCACAAGGATTATTGACTATGTTTAAATACAATTATATTATTGTGTTTTGCTATGTCAGTCTCAATTTATCTTCTATTAAAACACACATTATTTATTACAGATATTTCTAGAAGCTATGTCTTAAAATGCAGCTATAAGCAGCCAGCTCTATCTCAGGCCTTTTAAGAAGCTAAGTTAAACATATGAAAAGGATACAAGGGGAAGCTGATTTCACAGCCATTAATTTTTATTCTGAAAAATAAACCATTTTAAATCGTTTCTGACTGAAAGTGTAATGGAGTGACTTCCCTTAAAAAAGCAAATTGACTAAAGATGTGAGGAATGCCATCAAAATTCACCTAATCCTAAATCAAGGAGGAGGCCACATATTTTCAGGGATGCTTGAACTGATGAATATCATATTTCATTTATCCCTTTCCTGTCAAAAAGTCCTGTAGTTTCTATCCAGTTTGTGTCAACCTTCAAGAATTCTACTATAAGACTTTTCCTTTCTGTATTGGACCTATTTTGCAATATCCTTGTATGGATTTCAGTGACTCTTGGTTTACAAATTTTAGGGATGTGGACCCAGTCATTTTCAGGAATCAATTCCTGCTGGAATGTCTTGATACCTTTATCTTGGAATAGAGATCAACTTTCTGCATTTCATGCTTCCTTCTGGCAAGAGTCTGATAACAGGCCCTGGTCAATGGTGTCTTTTTAACCTTTTTCTTTTTTTCTGTTGTGGTCCAGGACTAGGTGTCACCATATTACCTTGACAGTCATGGAAAATACTCTTCTATACTTCTCAGTTTGTTACTAGCAGAATTTCAGGAATAGTTTCAGGGCACAGCTTTGAAAAGTATGAAGAAACTAATTTCCTGTCCAATTTTTGCTTGGGATATGAGTGTCATAATGAAGTTATTTACTGAGAAGATTTTTCTTTTCTGAAATATTACTTTTCTGGCACATTATGCATTTAATCTTTAGACTAATAATCAATTTCTTGGCTTGGCTACCATGGGAAATTCTTATTTAAGAAAAAACTACAGGTCTACAGAACTGTACTTCAACTGTAGAAGAGAACATAAAAGCATATGTGAAGATAAGGCTACAAAAGAGGCAGGGATAGGGAAGAAGAGTTTTTTCATAGTTTTTTTTTTAAATAATCCTTGATAGTTGGTCTTTTATTTACTGACTGAGCCTTTCTAACCTGAGCCTTTCAGGAGGAAGCCCATTCTGATGCAGGGATAATGTGCTTCTGAAGTTAGATGCTGGTTAAGTACTACTTTTGTTTTATTGTAATATCTCACCCAGCAGCAGTTAACCTCTTCTCAAAGAGAGGGAAGACACTACCATGTCTGCAATGAGGAAATGAAACCATGCCCTAATAATTTGACCTGCTCAGTGTTATAGCCCAAGAAACCAGACAAGCTTGGCAGGTTACTCAGAAATTTGATGAAAAGGCCACAGAAACAGTAGTATTGACCTTCAACAAAAATATTTAAATTTCAGATTAATATTTGGTGCTGATATTAGAAAATTCTTTCCTAAAGCATGATGTCACATTACAAACCTTGAGATGATATCAGCATTCAGAAGTTCACCTTTTGTTTTTATCTCTTTTCTTGATATTAAGGCATCAAGTAGTCTTGGAGTTTCATTCTCATTAAAACAAAAAAAAGGGGTAGCAGAATATGTTCACGGTGTCTACACAGAGCAGGGGATTTTCTTGCATTCCCAGTAATCTTTCTTTAGCATTCTTGTGTCACAAACTGGAGACAGGGAATCTCCTTGCTTGTTATGTATATATAAAGCAACTGTCAAATCCTCGTCCTTAGAAAGCCAAAACCCACCCACCTTTATTTCTTTGCATAGCTTCATATAAAGAAGCAGATGAGAATTCAAATTTCTCTGATTCCAAAATAAGCAAAATGTAGTACTGTATATTCAGAGGTATTTTGTGCAGTTTTCTGCTAATTTATTACACAATTGCACTCTGATATTTTCTTGAATATTAAATTTTGCCTGATGTTCCCTGTAAGAATAACCTTTCACAGGGTGTTCCTCAAAGTTATACTAGCAAAACATGTTCAATTTTATGATAAATATTCAGCAGGAGATGTTAAGTAAGAGCAGATTAAAATTAAAATATCTTGAGAAATTCATGTATTAGAATTGTGGTAACAAAATACTCAAGATTTAAGCCACTGACTTAAATCTAAGATTTTACATGACACTATTTGTATAATGAATAATGCCTCCTATCCTTAATCTAATTGATGAGACAATCCTATCTGAGAAACTCATGGAAAAAAAAAAGAATCACATTGGCAGATTAATTGGGATACCACATTTTTTACACATAAAGTCAGAAATGACTGTTTGTTAATCATGATATCACTCTTGCTCTGGCAGATTTATAAAGCTAAAAGGCCATATTTTCATTTAATGGCTTGTATGACTACTACAAATGTTCCATTATGTAAGTGGACGATAAGATACAAGAGTTCAAGATAGAGTTAATAACAAACAATAATTTCTCAACTCTGAGAAGCTGAATAAGGACAATTTGATCTCATTAGGGACTGATTCAGTAAGAGAAGCTGCAATTATCTTTACTGATGAATGTTTGTAAAAGAAAATGCAGTTACAACAGGAACTTTTCATTCCCAAAACTCTGGCAGGGTGTGCAATAGCATCCTAGTCAGAGACAAAAACGTCCCAGCCACGTTTCATCTGGCCCAAGGGCAGAGGCTAAACCCCCAAATACAAGGGAATTACCATATAATATATTTAAGTTTCTTTCCTTCTCTTTGTACTTCCTAAATTTGTTCGACTTGCCTGAAAGAAAAAGGTTCTGAAATGGAAATTAGAGTTTGAACAACATCTTTCTAATTTCCACTTTTAAAAACAAAATGGATCTCCTGTTGCTATTGTTATTGAAGGCAGAGGAAGAAGAGGTCCAGTTTGGTACTTTCTTTACTGGTGCACTGTTTGCTTGTTTCTTGGTTTGTTTGGTTGGGTTTTTTATATATAAAAAAGCACTATTCTCCCTACTAACTGTTCTATATTTTTCCTTTCAACATCAAACATTTTTTAAAAAAAATATCTTTAGAACAGCGTACAAATACTTTCCAGATATGAGGCTATGGAAAACTTAAAATTAATCTCCCAGTTCTGTGTTCTGCACTACAGGCACTAATTTAAGTATTGAAGATGAACTTTCCCAAGGTGGAAAAATTCCTCAGGAAGTCGGATGGCTGTAAGTGGAGTCATTTTCTTTCCCTCCCACTGCCGCCTTTGTGTGCAGTGCTACTCTAAAAACTGAGAAATATTTATTAAGAATAACGTCCATTGAGATCACTAGAGCAAGACTGAAGAGAACTAGGCTATATTTTCACTTTAATGTACATATCTGAAAATGTAGACCTTCCTGAGAGCAGCAATGTGCTCCAATTGTGCTGTGATTTGAGGTTCACACTTGGAATTATCCTCCAGGCACTTCTGTCAACTGTAATTGTCCAGCCTTCATCATTAAGAAAGGGAGAGGGAAGTGAAACCATCTGTCTGAATGAAACAGAATTTTCTGGTTTGCATATACAGTTCTATACTAATTTTTCTGACTTAAGTAAAAGCCCTCACTTCTCTTTTCTTTTTCTATTTTTTTTTTTCAAAATGGCATTTTCTTCCAAGAGGTTCTCTAGCTGTAATGAATTAAATTCAACTATTTGTAGGTAAGGCTGAAACAAGTATTGTTCTGAAGAAGTTATGGGCTATGTTCTTCTTAAAAACTGTCAGAATATCATTGGATTTTTAGAACAAATGTAGGCCTCTCTAAAGTATCTAACTTAAGAAAATAATGAAAAAACCCCTTAAAAATATCTTCCTCCTTTGAGCTTATCTTGAAGTATTATGGAATTACATTCTGAAACACTTGCATTATCAGTTTTGTTTCTGTTGAAGAAAATGGATGGTGCCGTTTTAGCTCCAAGCCTGTATCAAGAAGCAAGAACTTAGTTAAATCTGGAATTTCTTCAAGATTGTAAGTAGAGTTAAAGACAGACTTCACTTCTTAAACTGTCATCTCCATAGTCCTTGAGCTGACACTGAAAAAAAAGGACCATGGAAAGGAAAGTTAATTGATTGTTATTATTCCTTTCTTGTGTTTGTGAGTCTGAAAATATTTTTGGAGATTTTTTATGCTATTTTGTCCAATGCAAAACTACTACACCAGTTTTGAACATCCCACTTGGTCTCAGTTTATACCACGATCTCCTAAAAATTTTCAGGATAATGTGACATTTGGACAAAGAAGAGCAATGCAACATATTTATTACTGCTCTGTGGTTCTGCCTGTTTTCTAGTTGTGCATACTATGAAGCAGGTGTCCTTGTGTACAGTGACTTTCATTATTTGCCAGTCATTTGTGTGAGCAGTGAAGTTGATATCTTAGTCTCCTATGCCCTAACACTGCTTATTTCCATGGCATAATTTACATGTCAGTAGCATGAAACTCAGTGAACTGTGAGTAGCAAACCCACTACATTGTTTTTCAATATGCTGTCTGAAATTAGATTGTGAGGAAAAGAGAATATTAAAAGTAAAATTAGAAAAAGAAGGATTGGTTTGTATTTAAAATCTGCCATCCTGGGAGAATCTCATCAATGCAACGTGGGACTTGGCTGCACTCAGTTTGTGATCCTCTCTCTGTCTTGGATCACTTGTACTTCAATATTGTGGATTGGCTATTTCTAATAGGTGGATACCAGACAGACTTGGTCTTAGGAAAAGAACAAGAGAATATTAAGAAGTAAAATAAATGTAGTCAATCAGAAAAAAAGGAAACATTGTGTCTCCAACTCAAGAAAATTTAAAAAAATTAAAATATCATTCTTGGATGCCCATTACTGCTTGCTAGATGTCTGTTTTCCTTGTATTCTTCCATACTGTTTTCATTGTTTCTGAGTATTTATACCAGTTTCACTAATAGTGAAACTCTTTTACAACATTTTCACTGCTTTTATTTTAATTCATCATCCCATGTGGCATCCTAGCAGATGAGAAACCTTTGCCTGCTGCTCCTTATACAAGCAGCTGTGTCTTCCCATCCCCTCTTTGCTGCTGATTCCAGCTTCTCAGTAACAAGCTACATTTCTATAATATAATCTGGAAAGGATTTTTGAAATCAGGTAATTTCCCAGAATAAAATAAATCAAATTCAACTATACCAAAAACTTGATGAACAAGTAATCAACAAGACAGATAATAAAGTGCTTCAGGTTCTTTGCCATAAGAATATTTAAAATCTAACCTACATCTACCTTGCAATTTAAGCCTATTTGTCACCATTTGATCAGAGAATATCCAACTAACTCTCAGCTTACAGGAAAGACAAACCAGACCTAAGTATTTCAGCCTTTTTTCTTAAGTCAATAACAATTTTAAACCTTGTGATTAACCTCATTGCTCTCTTCTAGACTTGCTCACACTGACTTACACGTTTCTGAAGTACCGTGGCCAAGACTGAGCAGAGAATCAAGCTGATGCTTGCTTAATTTGGGGAAAAGTTGGATATACTGGTATTAATACATCTCAATACAGCACATGCCTTCTTTAGTAAGAATGTGAAATTATTGCTTTGTTCAATTTGTGATCCATTATAAAGCCCCAGACTCCTTCCACTGTGCCACCTCTTCCTGTATTTGGTTGTTCCCTCATAGGCATAGCACTTATTATTATCCTTATTGATTTTTTTGTTTGTTTTTTAAGTATTTCACAAATTTGGGCTTACTTAAAACTTGGATCCTGTCCCTGCTGTTCCTCCCATATTTTCTTTTTATCAGCAAATTCAGTAACAGGCATTCTCTTCCATCCTGCATGTCACATGGAATTTCAATCAATAAATATTTGCATTATAATATTAGGTTATTGATAATTATTTGTTGGAATCAGCTTTCCTAAACAGTTTTCCACCCACACTATTGTAATTTCATCTATTTCATGTTTGATTATCAGAATATTGTGCATTTCAGTTGAAAGCTTTAGGAAAGTCAAAGTAATTTGTTGAATCTCCTATTCATAAAGCTTCAATTCTATTCTAAAAAGCCTGTGCCAGGAAGTTTGTTTTTGTTTCTTCACTGCTTGAAGCTACAAGCTGGTCTGTTCCTGAGGACTGAAACAAATTTCCTGACATCACTTGTTTGCCATTCTTTTCCTGTGCTGAGCAGCAGAGTAATCCCTTCCTCTGTCCCTTGTTGCACTGTTGCAGAGCAAATTCTTGCTGTCCTTCAGTTTTTCCAGGGACATATCACCATATTATTAAATATTTATCATATATATATTATTACATAATATAGTATAATTTATTATAATATATCATGCTTTGCCTTTCCCATCCTGATAAGCTTATGCCACACATCTGATGATGTCCTCTGTACTAACACCTCCTTTCTCTCCCTGACGTTGCCTGGTGCCAGTTAAATTCTAACTCCTAATTTGTATGAATTTGGCCTCGGCTGGTTTTTCATCCTCAATTCTACTCCCCCTAACAATTGCAATGCCAGTCTTTCAAGCTCTAATTTGTGCTTTCTGCCCTTTGAGTTATGGTGGCTGAATTCAAACCCATCGTGTCTCCTCTGGATGAGTGTCTGAAGAGGTGCTTCTGTTCCTCAAGTCAGAGAGATGAGTATCACTTGTCTGAATAAATTATTGCCTCCAAACTGTAATATCAACTGGCTGAGTTAAACCAGCACTAACACACAGGTTCTATTAACCTCAAATTACCATTCCAGATGAGCACACATTCAGGTAATGTGGTGTATAAATAAAGCAAGCTACTTTATTAAATCAATACCAGAATAACAGTAGGGAAAATGCTGCCAATTTGCAAAGAAGGCTATGCAAGATGATTTGTAATTTGATTACCTCCAGCTTCTTAATATTGACCTCAAAAGCATCCAATATGAGGAGTGATAAACAGTATGTTTTCAGAAAATAGCAAACCATTATGATAAAATCTATTTCAAAGCTATAGGCTGCATTTAATTATTCTGAGAGTGAATCAAGCCAGCATGTAAATCTGCAGTGAGGTATTCCTTCTGAGAGGAGAACTCACAAGTTAACTCCTAGGTGTCTTTGAAAGACTGTAGGTGAACAGAATCTCTTCAGTTCTCCCACTTACCATGTTTAAAATCAAAGGAAAGAACAAAATCATCACATCACTTCAGAATCTGATTGGACCTCAGAGTGTGGAAGGACAAAAAATTATCTTTGCAACTGACTTTTATCAAGTTTAATATTAAATATATCATTGTCTCACATGAATAGTTATGCTATACCTTTAGAATACTGAAACATCAAAATTTTGGCCTCTATTATGAGTCTTGTAAACATCAGTATATTGTATATAAACCCAGAAATATGCCAAGACAGAAATTTTTATTCCTAATACAACCAGTTGCAAAATTCACCTTGAAAGTCAACAGTGAGTTTAACCTCACATCTCATAATTTTAAAATGATTTGCTGGAGCATTGTGGGGAAAAAAAAAAGACAAAACAGAACATCTGTGATCTTTGCTTTATTGCAGGTTTTGAGATCTTTTCTTGAGATTTTTTGTTTACAAGAGGAGAAAGCAATTACTTCTTACCTCTGTAAGATCAGGGAGCCTGTCACTTCCATGAAACTTTTTTTTTCCAGTGATGTTTCATTCTCTAAACCATCTCTTGTGATAGTTGTATGATAGTATAATGTTCCATCATGAACATCTTAAATATTTTTCAAAACAGTGCTATAGGTCATTGTCCCAGGCTGGCAGATACACCTACAAAGTTGATCCATGAAGCTAAAATACAGTGAAGGATGTGTGCACTGGAGTGTTAATAGACCTTGTCCTGCAGTCTGTCATGCCCTGTAGTTCCCTGTGCCAAATACAGCTGGTCAGGATAAATCATATATCTGCACGTGCCATGTAAAGGCATAGCAGAAGGAAGCCTGTATATCACAAGAGCTGTCTCAGTGCTATGAAGCACAAGGAGTGACCCAAAAGTAGGCTGTGGACTCTGCTGTGGTAGGGCTCAGTCATCAAACCATTTATTTAAAGGATAGAGGGAGATCAGCTCCACCAATATTTTTGCTTAGCTCTGATAGTCAAGATAGTGCAAGATTTAGGAAAAAGAGCTCTTAATTTAAAGAAAAGCCACAAGCACTGAAATCCTACTTAAGTTACTTTTTACTTAGTTGTAAAATTACTTGGAACCTACTCGTTCATGCAAGTAACTTTCTTCTTTTTTTCATACTGAAACAACTTTTTTATTATTTAAAATAGAATATAAATGTCAAAGGAGAAAAATGGCTTATGCTAGATCTGTCTGCAAGGGGAGAAAGAAGATGCACTTGAAAAAGATAAAGAAAGATTGGGAGGACTTTGGTAAAAGGTTGAACTAATATTCTTTTCTTTAGAGTGCTTTGGAAGTGCAAAATAATAGAAAATAGGTAAAGGAAAGGAAAGGGATATCTGAAAGAATATTCTTTATCAAGACTGAAATAATCAGGACTTAAGAGTGAATGTGTAACCAGAGAGAGAACATCCTCAAGGCAAAACCTACCCTAATCTCAGCCAGCAAATGAGGGCAACAAAAATCCAACAGGTATTAAGAGTTGAAATAAAAACAGAGAAATACATCATAGCAAGAGCCAAACAAAAAACTGGAAGTAATAAAAAAACATCACAGCATTTGTTGTCCTTTCACAGGGTAAGTATTCTAATACTAGGTAAGCCTCAGTAAACCCATCATTTATTGTCATCAGTGTTTTCTATGAGGATTTGGACAAACCCTAGAATTTTCTTGTTCACCATTTGCATTTTCCTAATTTGTAGGGTTGCTTAAAGGATGAAATCTGCCCACCAAAATACTGTGTAAGTTTAAATTGAACAAGAGACCAACTCAATGCAAAGCAAAGTGGAATTAATGTAGTCAAGAAGATTGTCTGTAATAGCTTATGTAGCTTAACTCAGTGAGTCTGAGTGAATGTGAATTATCCTCGGAATCCTTTTGGCTTTGAAGAATCAGAGTCATCTGATTTGAACTTAATGCTGGTAACTTTATTGGCAGTGTCAGTAGCAACAATCTGTCAAAACAAGAGACTGTTTAGCCACTTTTTTTAATTCTTTGCCCATGGACAACATGCTTGCTAAAAAGTCACGTGCTGTCAAAGGGAGATTAAATGAATTTAGGAAGGTTCCTTAGAAATTATGACAACCTTAAGAATTTTCACAGCTACAAATCTTGGAATATAGGCAAGTTCTCCAGAAGAATGTCATCTATCTCCTCCATTTCTTGTGTATCTCACATCTTTATGTATCTCTGTACCTAAGCACTGGCTTAGGTGGATTTTTAGTTCTGTCCACGTACAACTGCATTTATGCTCTCCAGCTAAATGAAGCTTTTTCCTAACAAAATACCTTCTGGGTCAACTTAGATAAAGATGACTAAAAGTCTGTTGCTTTCTCCCCTCCCATTTTGTTTCAACATGAACTTTTAGCACTTTGTTAGCTATAAAATGTTCCTAGCTTCCCAATTAAGTCTTCTGAATTGTCTAATTGGTAAAATATCATTCTAATTCATTGACTCCATTCTTTGGAATTCTCCTACTAACTTTTTCTGTAACAATATGCAAACATCAGAGCTGAATGGAGTATTTTTGGTGCACAGAGTATATGGTAAACAGTGCAGTTCAGCATGAGCAAAGGTTTGTAAGTATCAAATTTAAATATATAAAAGAAATAATATATAATATATTTAATATATAATAGAAAAGGGCAAATTAAAACAACCATTGCAGTCTCACTTTAACAATGTATCTTTTCTTATTAGCTTCTGGCTTGAATTTTGGATTTCTTTTAATTTTGGGGGGGTCAAAACATTTATCTGATTTCAAACAACATTTAATCATTTTTAATTTTTTCTGCCATCTTGAAAAATCCATTATTTCCACAAGCTGGCCAAAGATATTAGTCATGTGTCAGACTGTGTGATAAAATCTCACATTATTACCTTAGGTCTTAACTATCTTTAAGACAATTAGACACTTACTTAGCTATTATCTGCCATTTTACTTCCATAATGCTTGCTGTCAAGTTTTAATTTTCCACCTGTAGTGATTTCCAGATTGCCTCTTTTTGGTTTAAATTATTTAAAATCATGCTTGTCTTACTAGAAGACTAAAGATGTAGCTGCTGAGAGTTACATCACTTACAATAAGGCTAGTAAGTAAACTCTTCTTTTTCTAATAGCCACAGGAAAAAAAAATGAAGAGTTATTTTTAGTTTTCTTGCCATGGCATAAAATGTACAAAAAAGTAAAATACCTGACACTGAATTATGAAAAAACCCAAACTGGCTGGTTCAGAGTTAACAGCAGACTAATCCTTCATTTTCCAGATGCTGTGTTTTTCCTTGTGTAGAACATTTCTACTTACATGGAACAGTAGCTCTGAATATCACTAACTTAACAGCCATGTCCTGCCCTGCCCTCAAAGGAAGTTATCAGCAGGCGTTTTGAGTGCAACCAGAAGAAAATTACTTCTGTAAAGCAATTTTAAAGCCTAGTTAGATTTAGAAAATATGAAATACAAATCCATATATAATACATGCATATTATAGAAGGCATCTTTGTGGCTATATACTGCAAACTCTCTCCTGGGGGAAAGAATCCAGCTCCAAGGTCCTGGTTAGTAATTAATATAAGTTTATTTTCCTCCCACTACTATTTAAAAAGCAACCAACCAACCCTCTCTCCCCACAAAAAACCCCAGCCAAACACCCCATAAGCTAAAACATTTCATACTGAACCAGCTAGGTCATTAGATGGTGCAGTTTGGAGTGAGTAACTGCAGAGATCACATTGTAAATTATAGATATTCTTGCAATCAAGAAGGAATTAATTTAAAGAACTGTCACATTTACAATTGTCACTGAAGTAACTTAAGTAGCAGCAGTTTTGTAGAAGCAAAAAGAATGATGACACAATATTTGTAGGGGATTTTTTTTTAACAAAGCTTTCTATAGACGTGTTCTTCAACAATAAAGTGGTAGTTGATTAAGTTCTTTGAGATAGTTTCTGAGCACTGCACTCTCTGCTGTGGATGTATCCAAGATTTCCAAAGGTCATTTTGTTACAAACCTCATTTGTGCCCTTGAGGGTTTCCTCAAACACTCCAGTGTTTTAGTGAGACAATCTTTTCTGAGATAATCTCAGAATGCCTTATGGTAATGAAGACAGCTGCTGCCACAGAGAAAAACCACTCACTTCATATAGTCTAAACCAAATCAGAGCTGGAACAGTTTATTGGTTTGTTAACAACACACAACTAACTGGCAAACAGTGAACTATACATCCAGGGTCAATAGCAGCAGCACAATGGATAAACCACAGGACTAGACATTATGAAACATTAATAAATGCCTACAAATTTCTAAGCACTCCTTTATAACTAATCCTCTGAAAATCTAATGCTGAGCTTTGTGCACTCCCCCTCCACAGACACAAACCTCTCATCACAGGGTGATGTGTCCTCCCACCTGCAGACCCTCTTGCAGGAGGTGGTGCTGTGGCTCTACCTGTACATACCCTACTCCTGTGAGCCCCCAACACATGTGCTGCTGAGAAAGCCCCTGTCAGATCACATCTATACCCCCTGATGCAGATCTTCCCATGTGTTGTGCCAGTTTAACCATCATCATTTTATGTTGCCATCAGGTGCCTGCTCACACAGGCCAACACTGAACTCACCAACACCCCCTCTGGAGTCTTCTCTCAAACACTCCTGCCAGAGGTTCCTGTGGGCCCAGCTCCTCCACTGCCCACTGTGGTGCCAGCATGGCCTGATGGACACAACAGACAGAGATGGCTTCGCTGTGGCCCTCTGCATGGAAGGATGCCACTGAGAGAGCTCAGCAAGACTCAACCAGTCCCCAAAGAAGCTACACCCAACAAGAAGCTCTTCCAGCTGATCAGCTCCTGGTTGATATAGCCTTACCCACCACCCCAACCATGACCACCTGGGTGAGGGCAGAGACACAGGTGGGGCAGGTTCTGCCTCTGGAACCTGAAGCCAATGGGGGAAACAAAACATTCTGCTGGGTTGTGTCTCATCCACAGGTCAACCTCAACTTGGGGCCCACATCTCAGGTCCCAGGACTTCACTGTGCCACACCCCCATGAGTGGGGTACAAGCTGGTCCCAGGCAGAGGTGGTGACGTTGGTGGGGCAGCTGCTGGCTGTGCCCAACCTGGTGTGCTGCAGCTCTTCCCTTCTTCCCCAAGGTTTCTCCCTTCCAGTAGCAAATGATCATGTTTCTTTTACACTTTTCAAGGTGACCTCTTGTTTCAAAAGTCTCTGTAATTGCCTGTCATTCTCTGATTATCTTTAATATGGCTGTTGGTCATTTTCCTCTTAAAAATGATGAATTTTTGGCAAATACTCTCCCAGACTCTTTTATCCACCCCACATTTATTTCTACACACATTCCTATCTTTACTGGTGCTGTCATTCAGGCTGTTCACCAGGGCTGGGCTCTATGAGCACCCTCATAAGCAGCCTCCCTCAGTGGGACTGCTGCTTTGCTCTCTCCTATCTCCTCAATATCCACCTTGGGGTGCCCCTTCTAGATGAGATGCTAGTAACAACATCAGGTCTGTGACTAATATTCTCTGTGTGGCTTATTAGAATGACTTGGGCAGGTTGCCAGAATTCCTGGTTAAAACATCTTCTTGTAACTATTTCACTCTTTCAACTTCATTTGGCTTCTTGCACCTTCCCCCTCGAAGACCTCCCAGTTATGCACTCTAGGATTTCTGCATCCTTATGTACATTCTATTCTTTAAATTAATTTATTTTCTGACTAAAAATATTTCCTCAACCTTTTGTTAGCCTTGTCTTCTATACTGTGTCATTTTCCTGGTTGGGTTATACTTTGTGATTTTGGCTCCCAAACCTGTTACTAAAGTTGATGGTATAAATCCATCTTCTACTACTATATGGCATTTAGATTTTCAATACCAAGCCAGCTGACCTTTTCTGTGCTTGGGGACAAACTCTGTCTTATTCTGAGAGTTTGACTTGTTGGTATTGGGGAAATAGGAGTGAATATAGGAAACATCAAAATTATTTCCCTTCTCCTTTTTCCCAGACCTCTACTGAGAATTTTAATTTCTCACTACCATCTGCTCTTGCAGGTTTGGACTTTCAGATTTTTAAGCAGTTTAGCCAAAATAACTTCTCTGAGGAGTTTTCCTGGCTTTCCTAAAGTTTTTCTATATCCTTTCTCTCTATATGAATATTTTCTTGTATTTCATGGCTGGTTTGTTAGTTTATTTGGTTTTTCTTTTTTCATGCAGCTTTGTAATACAGGGTAAACTTTCAAAACTTATGTCCTGTTTTTGGAGAGTCTAAAATTCTCAACTTCTGGGAGGATTTGAGACTTTCATAGAACAGCTACTTTATGCCATCTGAAATGATACTGTAATTGAATTGCCCAGAGAGGTGGTGGAGGCCCCATCCCTGGAGTCCTTCAAGGTCAGGCTCTATGAGGCTTTGAGTAGCCTGCCCTAGGTAGAGATGTCCCTACTTGTGTAGGGAGGTTGGACAAGATGACCTCTAGAGGTCCCTTCCAGCCTAAAATATTCTATGATTCTATGAATATATAGAACAGAGAGAGGTCTTCCAAACTGCAGTAAGAAAAACATTTTATTTTCCTTGCAATTTTTTGACCCATTCTTTCAAAAGGTGAGCTGTGTTTCTGCACAGGTGCTTTCTTAGCAGTATGCATATTTAAAGTGTGTCCAGAAAAGGACAACAAAGCTGGTGAAGGGTCTAGAGAAGTCTGATGAGGAGCAGCTGAGGGAACTGGGGTTTTTTAGCCTGGAGAAAAGGAGACTCAGGGGAGACCTTCTCAGTCTCTGCAACTACCTGAAAGGAGGTTGTAGCGAGGTGGGGGTCAGTCTGTTCTCCCAAGTAACAAGAGACAGGACAAGAGGAAATGACCTCAAGTTATGCCAGGGGAGGTTTAAAGTGGATATAGGAAAAACTCCTTCACTGAAAGGACTGCCAAGCCCTGGAACAGGCTGCCCAGGGAATTGATGGAGTCACCATCCCTGGAGGTCTTTAAAAGATGTGTCAATGAGGTGCTTAGGGACAGGGTTTAGTGATGGGCTTGGCAGTGTTATGTTAACGGTTGAACATTATGATCTTAAAGGTCTTTTCCAACCAAAATTATTCTATTTTTCTCTTGAAGTAGGTGATGAAGGTGTGATCCCAGGATAAAAATTGCAGTTTATTAATGTATATTCCCTACTTGTCTTCACTGTTGTTTATTCATCTTTCATTTCCCCAGTGCCTGCCCACAGCACTAGTGGTGATGCGATTACCATCTGTGGGTTGGGTTTGATATTGATCTTGTATGTAATTGTGTATATTTCATTATTTTCTTATTAGTAGTATTATCTTTCCATTTTATTGTTATTGTTTCATTAAAGCTGTTTTAGTTTTCTTTTCCAATCCATAAATCTCTCCCTTATTCCCTTTCTCTTCCCCTTGGGGAAGGAAGAGAGGTTAATAGAGAGTGTTTGTCTTTCATCTAGTGGCCAGCCCAACCCTAACCCTTGACACCAGCCTATGTTTTATGTCAATTCACAAGGACCATCAGGCTATGCTTCCATCTCAGGTGTGTATAAGTTCCTAAGACAGACTCAATTTGGGCTAAGGTTTGGCTTTGATGAAGGAAAGAGACCTACATAAATTTTGCTTGCAAGTGCCATTCCCTTCAGTTCTGGAGGCAGCTGGAATCGCTGCCTACTCTAGTCACCTCTGACTCTTCTGACGTTTCTTCTGCCTCCTCTGAGGCAGATTTTTGCACAACTTCAGCAGATTTTTGCATTAGAAACTGTCTTACCTAATTGAGAATAAAACCAGGGAGAAATAGTTTATCTGTGAGCTTATCATAACCAAGAGAAGTAAAATGTAGCTAAGTATAAGCAGTGCTGTTACAGGAGAGTACATTGACAATTTTAATAATGCTGCTTCCATGCCTGTTAATACACTTTCTGTCAATATAACTGGGTAGTCTGTGGAGTGGTAAAAAATGTTCAGAAAAGAATTAAACATTTCTTCTCCTTAGTGTTCCTGCAACACAAGTTATATTTTTGCCTCAGTAAACAATTAAAACAATAGGGACCCCACTTGGGGATAGTGCAGATAGAAATCTTTCCTTGCCAAAGATAAACACAATAATGAATTTAATTTTCAAACTCCCAATTTAGTAAACAAAATAAATAAAAGGAAATTGAAATTGCTCAAAATCATTTACTCCCCAAGTGTTATGTTAGTGTCCTGTGTGACAGACATCTTGTGTAGAGTTCATTACATTATTAGTATATCAGAGTAGCTTTTGCTCCTGGAAAGATACCTTGCCAAGCATCTTAGACCTTTGATTTGCACTTGTCTGTGCACACTGATACCTTATTCATTTGTGTTGGATTACTAGAATTGGTGCTGAGAAAGAAACAGCTTATTTCAATATTTTAATTCTCTAGTTTCTTACTGTACAAGCAGAAGGAGGAAAAGAAACCTCTATCATCCAAACACGGCTGCTCCTTCAGTCTTCTTTTATTCATCAGATACTGTGCTTGTATTATAACATGTTATGAGATGATGGATTTATACTTTTTTTTGTCAGCAGCAATTTCATGGTTAGGCTTTTTTTTTTTTCTTTTTGATCAAAACAGCATGAAAATCATGTTGATGGAATAATTTCCAAGATGCCCCAAAATGACAGTGAATGAAACTATTAATACAAAAAAAAAAAAACATTCTGAGACTTCAGAATAGGAACTGTTCCTTCATGGTGATGCTTGATAATCTCTGTATTTAACAATCAGTCAAGCTTTCTGCTGTGAACACTCTGATTTTTTCATATTTGTATTTAACATCTCAACCTATGGAAGGTAAATTCCATTGGCTTATGCATGGAATCTATCAATGGCTGTCAGCACAGATAAATACTGTGTTCATCAAAATCAAAATGTATTCAGCTTTGCTTTTCAATTTGGAAGCAACAGTGATGACAAAAAAGTGTGACTCAAATAGTTGGTGCTTTCTGAGTCCTCTTACCCACATGGAAAAAAAAAATCTAATAATAATTTTAGGAGTATAGCTCTGTTGGCAAAGATACTAAAGTATCTTTTGAGTTCTAGCAGCAGTTATTTGTTGGAGAAATAATCATTCATATAAGATATGACTCTTCAAGACTGTTTTCTTTGACACTTACTGCCAGAGTCCTGCTTCACATAAAATCAGTGGTATATAGTTTGATTCAATGAGAAGGGAGCAAATGAGTGTCCCCAGGGACCAGCATGTGTCAGAGTGTGGCATTTGCACTGGAAAGGTAAAAAAACAATCACATAATTTATTTCTTTTTTAACTGAAAACCTGTTTTTAACTTGAAAGAAAAATTGGTATGTATAACAAAAGTATGTATGTAATGGTAATGTAAATTCACAGTTCAGTTTTTAACTAAGCTTTCATTTCTTCATTTATAGCTGTTGTATTAACATTTTTCATTCATCCTGCATTAATGCTATGCATTCTAAATATTCTCCTTGAAAGCAGGGAATATATATTACATAGCATGTATAAATCTCTGGAGAACTGGGGATGAAGTACAAGACAATAAATTTACTTTTGTATCTGAAAGAAAGTGAAATTAAAGCAATGTCTCAATAATAGATAAATAGACTTTTTTTTACTATTTCAATTTATTTATGCTCTAAGTGACAGCTTAGAATTCAAGACACAAGATCTCATCTCTTTATATTATGGCTTTATGCTTTCTGTAGACCTTTCTTCAGACAAAGAATCCTTTGATCAGCCCATTCCACTCATTCTCATCCATCAAATCAAGAGCACACATGATGTGAAAGCATTTTAGTTGTGAAGTGAAGCCTGTAACATTGCAAATATTTCTGTTGTCATTAGGTTACTTTAACTTATAAGGAGAGTATAATTTTCTGATGTATCTCTGGGCTTAAAAAGTTATTTACACTGAATAGCTTGTGTTTAGATAGTACTAAGAGGTACTTACTGTATTTTTAACTCTGTCATTCAAGTTTTCAAGCTTTGAATAACAATGTAGAAGTTGAGATATTTGAGTAATCCATTTGCACAAGTTTGATGCTATTTCTTTAACTGGAAATTGAAATTAAAATAGTCTCTTAAAATTATTCTGTGTGAAGCACAGAACACAACATTGTAGAATAATGTTGGAGCTACCACATTCCATCTGATGTAAAGTCTGTTCAAAACAGGATCAGTATCTGAAAGCTGCCAAGAAGTACTTCAAGATCTTCCTGTGTCTTGGAAATCAGATGTGAAAAATGCTATAATATTGAAATTTCTCAAATGGATAATTGAGAAAGGATTAAAATTCTGAATTAAGGTTCCAGGTTCTTCAAAACTGTTTCAGGATCCTCTTTGACATAGAGAATATTACCAGTCTGAAAGAGGAATTCCTATCATAACAGATCTGTAAGGTTGAATGTATGCCAGTCTTCTCTGGAACATTGAAAATGTGGTCATTTACCAGATGGAGATAACAGAATACAGACAAATCCTTGAGAAGTCTCCTGAATGCACAGGTTGTTTCCCAAAAGCACAGTAAAGTCTACTTCAATGTGTGCACCTCAAGTTACTGCTCTGGACTCTAGAGTTGTATCAACTGATGCATCAGTATGAGAATGAGATCATCTATAATAACAAATCTATAGCACATTGGGGAAAATTGACTTCCTCTACCTAAAGAACTTCTGGGTTCTGTGAAGTTCATTAGCTACTAGGACAGTCCATGAAACATTCCCAATAGTTTGTTTTCCATCAGCTGCCTGAAATTGAGACCTAAGGCAATTTACTTGTGGGCCATTCTGTGTCAGTTAGCATTCATACTTAGTATGGAGCTTGGATACATTGAATTTATTTTGTATATAGGTGTAAATAAATAAGCACATAGATACCCACATACATAAAATAGTCTAATATGTCACCTCCTGAAATGGAAGAACTCTGGCAGTGATTTAACCTGCATCTCAGCATCACGGAATTTTTAATATATTCTTCCCCAACATCATACTCTCAGGTATGGAGGCACTATTGCCCATGTCTACAAGTAGAATATAGAGAAATTATGATTGTGAACGTATGTCGTGAAGGTGTCACAAGAAATATTCAGCATAGAACTGAGTCTGGATCACCTACATCAGTTTAACTTTATAAACTCAAGCAGATACATCTTTATTCCTGCAGTATGGCTAGAGAAGTATGGGTGTCTATCACTGTCTGCTTCTCCCAGCATTTTACTATCAAAGGATTGTGAAATCTGAGCAGATCATTCCATATGCTAAACACTCTTCAGGAATGGGCTCTTGAAGGCATTTGCAATGGAAATGAACAGCTCTGCCTGGTCCTAAACCACAATTCATTACCTTGCAGGTATAGGAGTTAAATCTAAATGAGCTTGTGTTATACTGGATGGGATACACTTCTGTGAGTTTAACACTGCATAAAGAAATGCATTTGCCACTATACTATATATATATATATAAATTTAAATTGAATTCTGGAGGGTTAACATTGTATATGTGCATCTAATTGTCACTTTTACATGGGATTTTTTGTGGGAGTTATTTCAAATTTGGTATGGATTTTAAACCAATTTCAAAAGTTTCTTTTATTAACACTTTCGGATTCATTGCTGAATAAACTTGCCATGTGCAAACAGAATTGAGATTTTTGGCAAGAAGGCATATCTTTTATTAGACTGAAGAATTTACTAGTGAAAGAGCTTACATTAACTTTATATGTATCTGAGAGCTCTTTTGATCATGCCATCATGCAACCCAGAACAGTAATTACAATTTTGTGGGGTTTGTCACCTCTGTGGGAGTTGTGTTGCTGGGTGGGTGAGATTTTCTTCTTTCTTCACACCATACGTGCTTCCACATTGCTCTATTAACTGAAGTAAGAAATTACCACCAGAGAGACAGTGTTTATTAAGCATTTATTTGAATATACAGCAAGTGTCTGACCTGTGGTTTTTTGTGTATCCTACTGTTCCTACTGTAAGATGAGCACTGCTTATAGAAATTATAGAGAGAGCACAAGCAGAAGCACCAGAGATGGGGTAGTTGTATTATCAGAATATAAGTCATGTATTGTTTACTCTTACTGGCCTTCCAGTATCTTAAGGGGGCTACAAGAAAGCTGGGGAGGGACTTTTTAGGATGTCAGGTAGTGGTAGGACTGGGGGGAATCAGTCAAAACTAGAGGTGGGGAGATTCAGATGAGACATTAGGAAGAAGTTCTTCCCCAGGAGGGTGGGGAGACACTGGCACAGGTTGCCCAGAGAGGTGCTGGAAGCCCCATCCCTGGACATTTTGAAAGCCAGGCCGGCTGGGGCTCTGAGTAACCTGCTCTAGTGGGAGGGGTCCCTGCCCATGGCAGGGGGGTTGGGACTAGATGATCTTTAAGGTCCCTTCCAACCTTGACAATTCTATGATTCCATAATGGAAGATGATATTTGGCTTTGAGTAAAATAATATTTTCTCCTGGCACAAGTGTTTCTTGTTTATTTCAGTATAACACATTTTAATTGGATGAGGAAAAAAACATGCTTCCTAAGATAAACAGTTCTTTTAGTTGTGTTTTTTTGATATCATTGACATTTGACACCACAGTACCAAATATGATTGGAGGAATATATCTTCTTTCTGCAGCAATCAAATTAATGAAGCCTGCTTTTGTATTGATGTGTGTCTTATGTCTCCTTTCTTTCTTCCCAGGGCTCCACTTCTAAAATTCTCCCTATCACTTTCCACCTTGACTGGCCAACTGGAAGAATGTCCTCCCAGTGCCAGAGAGCATTGACTGTGCAAGCTGACCTCCTGTGTTTATCAGCCCCAGGCAGGTGATACCTCTCATACTGGATAACCTGTTCTCCTTCCAGGAAAATAATAGTTTAAAAGGCTGATCATAGAATACATCTAATCTTCTTGTCTTTGAGATCTCCACCTACCTGCCAAGTTCACTTCAAGTCAGGCTAATTTTAAAAGTGTCTAGAATGGGCTGGCAGACACAGTTGGAGAACCATGTACTTTATGTACTTTAAAAAGCAGCCTAAGGATCCTAAAACAAAAACCTGACATAGAATGAACTTTATCTTTTGAAGTGAAAATGTTACCTAGTCTTAAAAAATAGTGCTTTGTTAATAATGGTGGTGCACTGACCTTCACTGGCTGCCAAGTGCCCACTGAAGCTGCTCTATCACTCCCTCTCCTGAGCTCATGGGTTGAGATAAGGACAGAGAAATCATTTACCAATTACTGTCATGGTCAAAACAGATTTGATTTAAGGAAGATTAATTTATTGCTAATTACTAAGAGAGTAGGGTAATGAGAAATAAAATAAACCTAAAAACACCTCCTCCCCACTCGTCTCTTCTCCCTGGCCTTAACTTCATTCCTAACTTCTTGACCTCCTCCCCCCATGATGCTTCATCACTGTTGCTTTTTCCTCCTCATGTTCTTTGCCTGCTCCAGACTGGAGTCCCACCCACAGGAGACAGTCCTTCATTAACTTTTCCAACATGGGTCCTTCATGCTGGCTGCAGTTCTTCCAGAACTGCTTCAGCATGGGTATTTTCCATGGGGTGTGGTCCTTTAGGACAGATTGCTCCAACATAGGTCCTACCCACAGGGTCACAAGTCATTCTTCACTGACCTTGATGTCTGCAGAGTTGTTTCTCTCCATATTCTCACTCACCTCTCCCTGCTGTTCTTGCACAACAGTTTTTAACTCCTCTTAAATATATTCTTACAGGGGCACTACCAATGGCATTGATGGGCTCAGCTTCAGCCAGTGGTCCTTGGAGCCAGCTGGAACTGACTCTGTCCAATATGGGTACAGCCTCTTGCATCTTCTCACAGGAGCCACCCATGCAACCCAAACCTTGCCATGTAAACCCAATACAGTAATATTTCAGAACAATTTCCAGCAGTAATATTTCTGAAATATGTTTCACAGAAAATAGTGTGCTTGCCACTTTAACTATCTGAAATCTTCACTGAGATGGTCTTGATACCAACAGCTTCCATTATATTAATGTTTCTGCTGTTCCTCTGAAGAAATAACAGTTTACTCTTTTCAATTAATTGCCATTTACATAATATTATCAATTTTATAAAGAACAATTAAAATTTATTGTCATTGAATTTATAGGCTGAGCAGTTCTAGATTTTATGACCTTCTTAATATGTACACACACATATGCTCCTACTTATCACTCCCTTTTAGAACCAGAGGGACAATAAGAGAAGTGCCTAGTTTGCTAAATAAAAGGACAATACAGGAGAAAATGGCATTTTTCATTTCATAGCAAACAATAAACCAAAATAAAACAACTGCAAAGTCATCAGCTGTAATATTTAGCTCTTTAGGATGTTACTATTTGCCAGGTTTTTGGAAGGCCTCACTGCAGTAGCTGTTGGGCCTTTCTCTAAGTTTGGCCATAAGTATTGCAGTGGGAGTGATAATGTGCTGAGCTGGATTGAAAATCTTGTTGGTGCAGAACAATTGAATGAAAATTTTTGGCCCTCAGCCCTGTAGAATAACAAATTCCACATCACCAAGCTCATGGTTATGGTTTATAGCACCTGGCTGTCTTATGGCTCAAAAAAATGAATATTGTTTATGGATATAAGCAAACTTCTAAACATATCGTTCATCTTAGATATACCCTGGGGGAGAAAAAAAATCCCTGAGGCCAACATTTTGATAATGATCAGATGCTGATATAAACTACTATAATGCTAAGTACAAATTCTGGGATGTTTCTGGTTCAAGTGTAGGGGTTTTGTTATATTTTCATATTTGGTTATTTCTTTTTTTAGAAAAAGAAAGATGACAGAAAAACCAAGGAATTTAGCCAAACAGCAGGAAGGACACTAAGCCATCTAAATGAAATTAGGATTGATGTGATAAAAATAAAATAGCTTAAGTAATTGTTTTATGATTCTAGAAATATTATACATTTTCTAACTTTTTCTGTTTGATTTTTCATAGACCATTTAGTGTTTGGGTTTTACACAATGTAAATGTTCCTTAACACTTGTCCCCTAAGTAAATGTTCTTCTCATACTGTCTTTCTACTCATCAACCATTGTAATTATTTCCCTTTCATCTGTGTTTAATCGGTGCCTTCACACATTGAATATGAATGTGGTTCTGATCTCCTTCATTTTTACATCCTCCCTCTTAAAGTACAGACAAGGACAATGTGGATAATAAAGACACAGAATAGTTTCTGTTTAGGAGAGAGATCATATGGCTTAGGAAGGATATGGAAGAGATCTAAAATTTTGACTAGCTTAATGAAAATGATTAGGAAACAAGTGCTTTGCTCTTTTTCTTGTAATAAAAGACTGAGATACATGTAGTGAAGTTAGATTACAGGTTCAGAGCGAGCAGCAGGGATTTTTGTTTAATTAAATGTGAAACTCGTTGCCACAGGATCCTGTGGATACCAGGAATTTGCTTTTTTTCCTTAATATAGATGTTGTGTGTTGCTTTAAAAAGATAGTGAGCAGATCAAGTGGAAGAGAGATGGATGGGTTGTACTTTCCTATGATCAGTGTAGGGCAGGAGAGGGAACATCAGAACCAAGCGGGAAAGTAGAGATAAAGATTTTCACATTAAAACAAGAGATGTTGCTTTATGGGATCAAGACAATCACAGAGAGCAATAGGGAGGATAGCAGAAATCTTTATAAAGTGAATACACTGTGTATAAGTATGGCAAGCCATAACCACTCAGAAGTAGTGTAATACCTCATTAAAACGATTAATACACACCTTGTTGGTCATTTGAATTGAACAAACCATTGACCAGTTGTTGGTCAGTGAATAGTAGAGACTGAAGAGTTCAGGATAGAGAAGATATGACTTGGGAAGGATGTGAAAGAGATCTAAAAATCTCGTCTTAATGAAAATGATTAGAAAACAACTTCACTCTTTTTGTCATAATAAAAGAAAGACTCAGAGATATCCACTGATATCTTTTCAGTGACAAAGATGAATCTTCTCTCTCTCTGGAGTGTTTGTGTTGCTGGCTGAGACTGCTGGTTTTTGTGTTGTTCACATTATGGCCTCTACATGTTGGTCGTCACTACCTTCTATATGCACCTGGTTGACACAGGATAGACCAAACCAAAATATGTACATTTTCAGGTTATCCTGGCCTGATTTCAGTGTCAGAGTTTGTAAAAAGAGCATTTTTATTTAAAGAATCTAATAATATCCAGACATGACGTAACACAAGAGGACCAAAACCAGCTCTACAAAAGAGGAGTTCAAGTACAGCTGGGTTCAGGGCTAATTAAATAAAAGTATTACATTTCTTTTCAAGCACCATGTCTCCAGAGCTTGAGAATCTCCCAGAGTTTGGCTTTGCTCACTCTTTCTGAACTCATCTGATAATTTAGAGCTTTCTTAAACTTTCCAGCCTCATCAGCAGGTTGAAGACCTTAGCAAGGTTCACCAGCCTTTCTGTATCACCATGAAACACTCTTCTGTGCCCCTGCTCTCTAGGTTATTTGGAAACTTCCCAGGTTTTCACCTCTAGCTGTAACAAATGTGGCTGACTTAGCTGAGAATTATAGCCACTGTATTGGTGTGAACTAGTAGATGTATTATTTGTTAAAATGTAGAAATATGTTATTAATTCTAAAAAAAGAAATTCAAGAAATATTTGCCTATCTTCTAAAAAAAAAAGCCTAGTAACATGAAAATATCTCCTAAAAAACCCCCTAGTAACATGAAAATACTTTCCACGTGCTTCTTTATTGATTATCATATGTGCTTTGAAATCTAAAAGCTGATTATTTATTCTTTAAATTCAATCCACCTGATGATTTACTTTTTAACATGCCCATTTAAATGATTTATTAGTACTGAAACCAAATTGCAAAGAAACTTCATAACTGTGCTTTTCTGTTCAAGCTGAACAGAAAATAAGCCAACAAAGCATTTCTGCTGTGATTACTTCAGCCCCCCGAGCAGTTGCTGCTACATTTCTAAGTCCTCTGCTACTTCACAATGACACTTCACTGAAAAAATCTGTTATGTTGCCTTATAGACACTTCAGTGCAGACATTCTGTGGTTAAAGAAGATTCAGGAAATATTAGAACTAATGTTAGAAATTAACTTTCTGAGCCAAACAGTGAAAATCTGAGATGCCTTGAATCAACCAGAATCTGGTCTATGAAAACGTGGCTGCTTTTATCTTGTGTTGGAAGAAGCCTGAAATGGAAAGGATTGAGTGGAAAATATTCACAGCCATGCACTAAAAGGGATGTAGACTGATGAAATATCTTGAAATAGGATGTATGATGCTGTGAAAATTGTGCTTTCCCAATCTACACTTACTTCTTTAGGCTGTTGACTGAATTACAAGGTTTTTTCTTATTCTTTTGATAGTTTTATCTCATGTGATTAATATTAATGTAATTAAAATAATTCTTTCTTATATCCAAGTAAATTCAGAATAATGAGGGAATGTATTTAGTGATAATTTTAATATATGCTTACAGAAAATGTGAAATCTTTACAGACCAAGTCAAAGGTATATGTTAAGGATATATCATTGGAAGATGTATATTGCATTTTAAGTGTACTTGAGTAATATTTGGGTTTTTTTTTGGTGAGACACTGGCACAGGTTGCCCAGAGAGGTGCTGGAAGCCCCATCCCTGGACATTTTGAAGGCCAGGCTGGATGGGGCTCTGAGTAACCTGCTCTAGTGGGAGGTGTCCCTGCCCATGGCAGGGGGGTTGGAACTAGATGATCTTTAAGGTCCCTTCCAACCCTGACAATTCTATGATTCTATGATTTTTATAACAAATATATAATAAAAAATGTTCAATATTATAATTAATCTTTCCAATTTAGGAATTCTCAACGTAGACTAAAAAACCACCTTGTCAGTTTTGGTAGTGCACTAAATGGGGACAGCTTTTCACTATTCAGGCTTCCCTTGAACATGTATTTTGGAAATTGAGAGGACCTACTACCTAAGCCATGCATTAATTCTGATATCAACCAGTAATTCAGGAGTGTATTAATCATCTGGTAGTTATGTCACTTTACTGACTCTGTACACGAGACATGCACATCTATATTGCCCTTAGAAAAGATTAGTTAGACAAAGTCTACATGAAACTGAATTTCTCATCATATCTGAGGAGAGTTGGATATTTTCAGAATCATGTAGACCTGAGGAAAAATTGAATGCTGAATGAGTAAGAAAGTTGTCTTTGTAAATCCTAACCAGAAATAATTTCAAAACTCTGTGGTCTGTGGCTGGCTTGAGACATCCTAGAAATATTTCTTGATAAATCTGTAGACCTCTGGATCTAAACCTGATTTTATTTGATTTTTAATCTATTTTTTAAAGTTAGTTAAACTCATAAATATAATGGGGAAAGGGTTAGTTCTCTTTTGTTTATTTGTTTGCTTATTTGGTGATTTCAATTAATAAATTCAAATACATCTTCCAGGAAGGAAAGTCTGGCTAATTAATTAATACCTGTAGAGCTGACTGATCTGTTACAGAAGATTTCAACAGCCTTTTCTGTACTTTAGAAATCGTGGTCCTTTTTATATTTTCCTGGGTCATCTCCTTGTTTTCTGCTTGCATGGCTTTCAGAAGATATATCTTCTGTTTCCCTGTCCTCCTAGTTAGTTGGTAAGGGTGACCATTAAAAGTTACAGTTGAGTGTCCCACTACAGTTTAATTATTGTAGAAATCTCTCATGAGCAGAAATGGCCTTTAGGGGAATCTCACAGGCACAGCTCAGTAATTCTAATCAATCTAATTAAATTTCAGTAAAATAAGCATTTTAAAAAGGCTTCCGGAGGTCCAATAAGTTTGGTCTATTGTTTAGTGTTGCAGTAGTTATCTTTAACTTGGGAAAGTTTCTCAAATGTTGCAATGGATTATGCATTGGGTGGAAAACTCCCTGCACAAAACCACTGCAATGCCACTGTAGGTTATACTTTCCTTTTGAGGACACACTTGATGCTGGAATTCCCTGTCCCCTTGTGGTGGGATGACTCTGGCTGGACACCCCGTGGCCACCAAAGCTGCTTTGTCTGGACAGGGAGGGAAAATAGAATGAAAGGCTTGAAAAAAGAACAGGGAGAGGTCACTCACCAGTTGCCATCACAGGCAAATCTGACTCAACCTGGGGGGAAAAAAAGAAGTTATTACTAATGAAGTCAGAGTAGGATAATGAGAAATAAACCCAAATCTTCCTCTCACCCTACCCTTCTTCCCAGGCTTAACTTTACTCCTGATTTTCTCTCCCTTCTCCCTTCAGTGGCACAGCAGATGGGGAATGGGGCTGTGGTAAGTCCATCACACATTGCCTCTGTCTCTCCTTCCTCCTCATAGTCTTCTCCTGCTCCAACGTGGAGTGTCTCCCAGTAGGAGACAGTCCTCCACAAACATCTCTAACATGGGTTTGTCCTTCCCATGGGATGCAGTTCTTAGACTCTGCCCATGTGGGTCCTTTCCCCATGTCCCTTCCACGGGGTGCAGTCTTCAGGAACAGACTGCTCCAGCATGGATCCCCCATGGGGTTACAAGTCCTGCCAGCAAACCTGCTCTGCTGGAGGCTCCTCTTCACAGGTCCACATGTCCTGCCAGGATTCTGCTCCAGTGCAGGTTTCCCATGGGGTCAGAGCCTCCTTCAAGGCACATCCCTCTGCTCTGGCATGGGGTCCTCTATGAGCTACAGCTGGGTAACTGCTCCATTGTTTACCTCCATGGGCTTCATCATGGGGACAGCCCGCCTCAACGTGGTCTTCACCATGGGCTGCAGGGGAATCTCTACTCCAGTGCCTCCTCATCCTCCTTCTGCACTGACCTTGTCTGCAGAATTGTTTCTCTCACATATTCTCACTCTTCTTTCAAGCTGTACTTGTCGAGTTACACAGCAATTTTTCCCCCTTCTAAAAGATGTTATCCCAGAGGTGCTACCACCATTGATGGGCTCAGCCTTTGCCAGGTGTCAGTAGTGAGCAAAAATGAGATCTGCACAAGGAATCACAAATTGAGAGCAGGTGCCTTCTGTGCACTCGGGGAAAAAAAATAATTTAAACATAAATTTGTAAAAAAATAGACTTAATGTTGATAATTAATGACATACATAGATGAATTTTCATTTGCTGACTGATTTGCTCTTGAGTATTTTCTTCTGTGCATCCATTGGTGTAAAACATAAAAATAATCAAGATTGTTTACTTTGAATATAATGCTGCTTTTGCTCTGTTGCAATTATTTGCTACAGAAATAGATAAAATTAGAGTGTTTGTGATGCTTGAATTAAAAAAAGAAAAAAAATGAAGCAAGAAAAGCTTTCCTTTACTGGCTAAGTGGTATTGGAATTCAGAAGAAAGTACCAAATATGGAAAGGTAAAATTACAGGGGGTGAAAAACGTTTTACATTAAGAAATCTGCAAATAAATTCAATATGGCAAATGGCATCATTATTCAGCTCCACAGGATACAGAAGCTAGGTTTGGGAAATTTGGGAAATAGGGATTCCAAAATATGTATTTCAGCTGCCTCTTCTCTTCTCCCTCTTGTCCCCCCTTCTGTTCCCAGCTAGGTGCCCATTTCTCAGTTTTTTACAGCATTAATGCAGAATGCCAATTTCCTCAGTTAAACTTAGAATCAAAAAGAAAACTTGGATTTTAGAACTAAACTTCCTGTAAGTTTGAATCATATTCCCATTATTCCAATGAGGATTGATTTCTATTAAAATTCCAGCCCATTTTAGTCTTTGTAATGAGCCTAAAATAGCTGCCAGCTTGCAGTGCTGGAATTAATGATAATTAAATGTAACACAAATGTATTTCCATATTTTGTATTGCTTAAATGATTTCATCTCAGATGTAGTATGATTCTTTTTAGAGATGACTACTTCTATTTAATCTCTTTTCCAATTTTAATTTGAATTTCATATTGTTCCTGACTGTTTAATGAATATTTTGGGAGATGGCCATAGTGTTGTTAATTATACCGGAGACCGAGTATAATTAATTCTTTTGGACCCAAAGTCAGCTAGTTAATCGATTTCTGATGAAACTGAAGATTAAACACAGATAGTTCACTTCTTCCTTCATTCATTTTAATTTTTCCCTCTTTGAATTCAATCAGATTACTTTGGGAAGTCATTGCTGGCAAATCAATTTGTGGACCCATTTTGGGTATTATCCAGATGTTAATAGACGGATGATCCACTCAGCCCAGTAATGATCCTATAGATTTTTCTCCCTTTTTTTTTTCATTTTTAAAGGAAACCTTTTTGTTCCTTTCAGTAGATTTACTAGCATTATTTGTAATTCGTATTCAAATTATTTTTAACTGCTTATTACAATAAGTTCATTAACTAAGTACAGAATAAAAAGAGATTCTCAAAAGAGTTCTCTGAAAACCAGACAATTTACACAACAAATGGGTTATAGCACTGGAGAAGACATTCCTCATATTAGTGATGCATTAACTCATGTAGCTAAATTTGATTTTAGGGAATAGTCTGAAAAGGCTTAAATGAAAAAGAGAAAAATACATTAGTATACCCAGGAGTTCCTGTCACCTTTTTTTTTTTTTCTCTCTTCAGCATTATAAATAATGGTATATTTTAATTTTTGACAGTGGGAAAGGCCCTAAAGGCTGTAAGGAGATAATCAAAAAAGGGCAAGGAAGAAATTAAAAAGAACAGGAAGAGGACTTCTAGTCAATGAGAGAAATCTTGGGCATTTTTCATTTATTACTCTACAGATAGTAATAGATAGCTCTAGGTCTGCCACTGCAGTGGCTCACTATTCAAGTATACTCTATTACTGCATTCAATAACCTTCTGTGAACAGACTTAAGGCAGCTTTTAATGCTCTTTCTTCATGGGTGAGTAAGAGAAGAGCAGAAGTGTGCCAGGTAATTCATTATCTATATTTTCTGGAGAACTAGAGCCCACAATGCAACAGTTAACAATGGTTACTGATACTAATTAATCTCTTTTGAACAAAATGTGTAAACATATAATTCAATCTCCTCATGAGCACTTTCTGTGTTAAATTTGTACTAAATGCATTACTAAATAAAATGCCTAGATACTAAATAAGAAACATTTTGTTTCTCAGCTGAATATCAGATATGCATGGTCTTTGTCAGCATTTGTACTGTTTAACATTCAAACAGTGACTTCATCAATCTGGATAGACAAAGACTTCACCAGTTTAATAGCTATTCGGTTTTCTAATGTTCTTATGTTATACTTTTGGCAACCTTTCTGCATATTAATAGCTGTCAGTGGGTAGCTTGATGTTTCACTCCCACAACCATTACTTTTACATTTAGAATTAAATAAGTGAAATGTTTGTAGTTTATCATAATATTAAGTCTTTTTAAGATCAGCCTTTTTTAGAGGAAATGTGAGGAAATATTAAACAGTCATTAAAATGTATAAATAACTTTACTTCTAAACTTTATAGAATCATAGAATGTTTCAGGCTGGAAGGGACCTCTAGAGATCATCTTGTCCAACCACCCTACACAAGTAGGGACATCTCTACCTAGGGCAGGCTGCTCAGAGCCCCATCAAGCCTGACCTTGAAGGACTCCAGGGATGGGGCCTCCACCACCTCTCTGGGCAGCCCATTCCACTGATCTATCACCCTCAGATTAAAGAACTTTTTTCTAATATCCGGTCTAAATCTATCCTTTCTTAGCTTAAAATCATCACTCCTGGTCCTATCATGAAACACCCTTTTGAATAGACGTTCCCCCACCTTTACATAAGTCCCCTTCAGGTACTGGAAGGTTATAAAACTTCAGAGATCTAGGTAAGAAATATATTTAATCTCAAAGATATAACATGAAGGGAAGCCTAGCAGGAGTAATGAGAGATGTTTTGACTCAATAGTACCTCATAATCACAGGATGGTAGGGGTTGGAAGGCACCTCTGGAGATCACCTAGTCCAACCCCTCTGCAAAAGCAGGTGCATGTAGAGCAGGCCACACAGGAATGTTTCCAGACATGTTTTGAAAGTCTCCAGAGAAGGAGACTCCACAACCTCACAGTAAAGAAGTTTCTTCTCATGTTGAGATGGAACTTCCTGTGTTCCAGTTTGTGCCCATTGCCCCTTGTCCTATCACTGGGCACCACTGGAAAGAGACTGGCCTCATCTTCTTGGCACCCACCCTTCTTCTGATAAATGCACAGGTTCCTGGAGGTCGGCACTCGTTGGCATGTATTAGCTCTAGAATTCCGACAGTTATCCAAGGAGTGGGAGAAGGGCAACTGAAGGAACTCGTATAAGGAGCAGAATCACAGAATGGTAGGAGTTGGCAAGGATCTCTTGAGATCATCTAGTCCAACACACCTGCTAAAGCAGGTTCACTCAGAAGGTTGTCCAAGATCATGTCCAGGCGAGTTTTGAAAGCCTCCAGAGAAGGAGATTCCACAACATCTATATAAGACATAGATTACAATGTCTTTCTCTAATTCTGTGTTTGGCTTTTAATGTGTATTTGCCTAGATAAATTACATAGAAACAATAGGAGGATCTGCTGAGTTGCAGGTATTCCCTTTTTAATCAAACAAGTAAATTGAATGAGGCTACTTATCACATAATCAAAATTGATTCTTGCCTTTATGTAGAAAGCATCAACAAATAATTTCATGTTGTTTATTTACACCTTTCACGGGAGGAACACAAAAAGTGGCTATAAATTCTAGCAAATATAATCAAGAGACACTCAATAACCTGCTGTAGTGAATTGCCACAGTGCAGACTGCAATAAAGAAATACTGTTAAGACTCATAAACAAAGGACAGCTCCATGTCCTGGCACTCTGTCTTTCCACTGCTGCATTCCCTTGATTTATCTCTCTAAATGTAATTATAGTTATGCTGATAATGATGATGATGATACCAGCGATAACAATAACAGCTGGTACGGTAGAAGTTACTGCAAGCAAAATTAGTTTCATTCATTTGAAAAAGAATCTGATCCATCAAACTGCTGGATATTGCTAAATGAAGCTCTTGGTTACAGTATGTGCCAAAAGACTAAAACAAAAGCATCGCAGAATTTTGTGTTGAAACTGCTGAGAATGACTCCAGAATTTTCAACTCTTTCTGTTGCCTACAGCCAGCTTCAGATATTGTTATGTTCAAGGTCAGTGCTATGAATCAGAATATGTGCAGTGAAACTTAATTTGGCTTGCTGGCTTGTTCTTTTTTTTACAGATGGAAATATAGTCAGAAATCTATCTAAAAATCCAATCATATCACTTTGTCTTTAATTAGCTATTTGTTTCTTCCCTGTAAATAGATTATTTAATGAGTTTGTTGTGCTGTTATTAATAAGAATTTCATACCAAAGAGGATCGTCTCAAGGTTTCAGTTCTGATTTTCACGAGATTTGCCTTAGATATGTAAAATATCATGATCATATTTTCTCATGTAAAACTACACTTCAAGCTGTCTGGCAAAGTGATCCTGTGGATAAGGAGGGAGGACACAAAACCCCCCAAACAACAGCAACAACAACAGAGAAAACACAAACAAAACAAGAATCTAGACCTAAGGACACATTCTCAAAGGAGTGAAAATGATGAGCTCTGAAGCTTGGCTTTGGAGACTGCATGATTTCTGTTTGCTGCACACAGGCATGACAGCTGTTCCTTAAAATTTATCACAAAATAGCACTAATAGGCTTTTTATTACTACTAGTAGTGCTATTAATAATAATACTTTTGCCGGCTGTAACTTTACCAGTCCTTCAGCTTCCTTACTGGTCCTTCAGCAAGAGCTCTTTCCTGTGCTTAGTTCTTTATCAACATCACTCTACTATTTTTTTCCCCCTTAATTAGATTCCTTACTCAGTTGTTGGAGGCTGAAGTCATTTCAAAGAGGAACGTTTCTTATGAAAAGGCACTTTCACTGAAAGGTTAAGCTGAAGAAGGAGCGCGAGTCCATAATAAGTAAGCTCCTCACTTCAAAGAGAAGAAATTGCCTAAAGATCCAGCACCTTCTCTTAGAATTACTGAGGGATTTAGACTGTGACTCTCCAGAAATCCAGAAACCATTCTACAGGCGTAACCTTGAACTCCCTGATCCCAGCCTATCTGAACCAGAGCGTTTCTTGGTTGCTTTTATTCTTTGGGTCTTTTTGGAGTTGATTAGTTCCAGCATTCATTTCAACACACAACCCAGCTTCCCAGGGATAGAAAGTGAGTCCCACTAAAAGATGAGATTATAGCCTGAAGAAGAGAGAGATGTCCTGGAGGCAGGTATCTCTCCAGGCTGGGCTGCACAATGGGTCAGAGGGTGATTATAGAAATGACCACAATGTGTTGCTTCCAAGAAAACTGCTAGAACATTTCTGAAAGGAAAGGTTTGAGCCCTGGATCACAGCAGTTTAAAGATACCCATGTTTAAAGCAGAGGAAGAAGTTCAGGCTACTCCTTTTCTTCTAGATTGCTCCCTTATTAACATGTCATTTTGTTGGGGCAGCAAACTCTTCCTGCTCATTTCATACAAAATCTCTAAGTGATAAGGTCTGCCTGATCTAGTCATTATCTTGCAAGTAAATCCTTAAAAAAAATGATAGAATGAAGTTGTGTTTCACTGAGGACTGTTTGGAAGCCAGTATAGGCTTATTAGTGAAACTTTTTTTTACAAAGTGTATTCTTTATCTGAATACATTTTAAAACTAGTTCATATTCAAAAATCAAAATATTGTAGAGGTCATGGCCATTTCATATGGAAAAACTTAACCAAAAATCTGTCTCCCATCCTAATCTAATTGCTAAGAAAATATTTAATGAGAGAAAGTAGGATGGTGATGTATCAAGAGGTCTATTTCCATGTGATATGTGAATGTTTGATTTAATTTTTATGAGGATAACTATTGAACACCTGATGCTTCCCAAAATTAATTGTCTGATGCTGGGTAGACCAGCTAATATCATTATGGAAATATTCTGAGTGATATACTTGCAATTGCCATGCATATTGCAATAAGGCAGTACAGTGGGAACTCTTATTTACCATGGCAACCATTAATTGGATATGCAGGCAGTGATGTTTCACTTTAAATAAATCTGACTGGGTCAGTAATTGAATGTTTCAAATAAATGATTTATATTTTGCACAACTTTTCATATTTTTTTCTGGTTTTGAATTAGCTTTTTCTTCATGTCTCTGTGTTTCTCAGAAAGGAATGGGGTAGAATGGAGTGGAACCCTGGGACGTTTTGTTTTATGATTATTTTTGCCAATGCACATTTTGTATTTCTAAGTCTGACAAATAAAAGCTGATTGTAATTACATTTGTGTTCCTGCCATGTGTTCTTGGGCCTCTTTCTCTGTTGTTTTTTTCTCATGTGACTACTATTACGGATCAAATAGCTGTTTTGCATAAATCATTTCCATAAAAATGTATAGTTGGGTTTTGATTTACAGAGTTTGACATAGAAGACAGTCTTTTTATGTATCAGACTGGGATTTTGATTAAAATACATTGGGATGCACACATGCAAAATTAACTTCCAGAGAAATGAATCCCAAGCAAGTACTCAGACAAAAATTAATAAAATCTGAAGACAATAGATATTTCAAGGCAGGAATGTGTGAAGTGTGAAGAAAAGACTCTACATTGAGTTATATACGTTCCATAGCTATGGCATATTTAGATTTAGACCGGATATTAGAAAAAAGTTCTTTAATCTGAGGGTGATAGATCAGTGGAATGGGCTGCCCAGAGAGGTGGTGGAGGCCCCATCCCTGGAGTCCTTTAAGGTCAGGCTTGATGGGGCTCTGAGCAACCTGCCCTAGGTAGAGATGTCCCTACTTGTGTAGGGTGGTTGGACTAGATGACCTCTAGAGGTCCCTTCCAGCCTAAAATATTCTATGATTCTATGATTTTCACTAATAATTTATTCAGAAAGAATCTATTTCTGTGTTGAGCTCTACTCTCAAACTACTGTTTTTTATTGCAAGCATTGTCACAATTAAATTCAACTCTGTAGGCATTTATGAATGTGATTAGTTTTATGCAAGTAAGTAGTCATGCATAAGTCAAGGAAGATGACTGTAGTATTGAAGTTCATATTGTTTTCCTTGCTATCTGTGGAGGTCTCTTACGACATTAATAAGTCAAATATTCATGTTCTTCCATAATATATTAATGTTTTCCTGGTTTAGGAAAGCATCTGGATTCAGCAGAGAACAAAAATATCTCCATTATGTTAGTCAGTGAAGATACTGGTCCACAAAGCTTCATCTTGTAGGGCAGTCAGGACTGTGTCAGAACCCTGGGCTTGGCACTGCTCATAACTTGATCCCAGCCCCAGAGCAGAGTCTAGGGCAGGATGTGTCCAAAGCACTGAGTACTCTGTGTGGACCAATACATGAGTGCTCTGGGCTGGAGAAGACTTACCTATAATGCACCATACCCCTGATTAATTTCTTGAACATGTCCCAACCACCAGCAGCCTTTATTTCAAAACTGTGGTCAAGGTGGGGTTTGTTTGCCTAAGTAAGGTGATTATGTTAAATATAAAAATAAATATTATATATTCAAAAGATATTTATTATACTATTATATAAAATAATATATATTTAATATATAATAATGACTTACTAAGCAGATAAGTCTTCCAGAAGTGGTTCTTGGAGCTGTGCTTACTCTGAAAAATACTCTCCAGCTTTTCCATGGAAATGATACCACCATATTCCAACCAATGGATTGATATATAAAAGGTGCATTTCCTTCTTTTCCTGCATATATATCTCAATCTTTCTTATGTGATTGATCCAGTGCATATCAAAAATGCTTTGAGAATGTCTATTGGGTTGGGCATCTGAGAAGATACAGCCTGTGAAATTTATATTTAGCATTTCATATCTTTATTCTTTGATCTTAAACTGATGGTTCTTTGGAAAAATTTCTAACAAACATTTGAACTCATATGGATTTATGTGCTCTCCAGATTTTTCCTGACTCAGGGCCACAATATTTTTATATCCTGAGGAACATTTCCTTTAACTGTATGAAATTTAGTTGAAAACATGATATCCTTTTCCTTTCATGGATAGGTATTAGTTTCCAAATCAAACAAAATGCCTAAATGAATTTAATCTTGGTATACCAGAAACTGTTTGTGGCAGCTTTGTTCTAAGCATAATGAGAGCATATTAATTGAAATCCTCACTGAGATGTGTTGAGTTGAAGTGCTGATGCAGAGCTGCAACCGTCAAAAAGTCATGATGGTGACAAAAAAATTTCTAGTTTTCAGATACCCTGTCATGCAAGCAATTACAACTGAATCTATCTAAAATTGTAAGTATAATCTCATACATTTTTCCATTATGTTAACCCTGAATTATCACTTTTTGTCCATGATAACAAAAATATCAAAGGAGTGAGCAGGTTAATCGAAAAAGGAAATTGGTAAAAAGTAAAATATTTCACACGACCATTTTCAGCCAATGGAACAGTATTTATGTTCTATTTAATGCCAATTAATCTATTCCTGATAAATTTTCCATGCTCAGATACTTGGGTTTTTTCCATCAAGGTTTCCTACTTCTTCCTCTAGGTTTTCTTGAGCTGGTTATTTAGGGATTTAAATACATGGCCCAACTTGTATTATATGGGATACCTACAAATTAAGAGTTTCAAAATTAGTGTACTTTTGGTTGCCTGGCTTACTTATAAACAATAGAATCACTGGCAACAAGAGTTCAACATAATTATACTCTAATACATAGCAAAGGGTATTAATGCTTAGTTTACACCAAAGTCCTTAACCAGTATGGCATCATTTTCCATATTTATTTGGCCTGAACACTGTAATAATTTTTAATAATACTAGTAAGATCTTGACTCACATTGCAGTATCTCAGAGAGGCTTCCCATGTAAAGGAAGACTCCTCTTGACTTTTTATTTATTTTTAAATATTTCAGGAAAGCTACAGAAAGTTCTTACTTATTTCCTGGTCCATACTTTAAGAAAAATTTTGTTCTGGGAAAAAAAAAAGGAACAAAAAAGGCAAAAAGAAAGAAGGTTTGTTTAGGGGGTTTTTATGTAATATTTAAACAAGGATGCAACTGATTTATTTGCCAGCTCTTTTTTTGTGTGTGAAGTGCAGGATCTCTTTAGGGGGTTATTGATGCCATCCAGGCAGCAATCATTTCGCAGAATGTGACATTACTTGTTTAGAATTCAATTATGCTTTCTCTTGTGCTAGACAACATTAAATGATCATTTGAATTTTGGTCCTTTGACATCACTGATAGTTACAATTCATGGCAGATGACTCCTTAGATGTCAGAAGTTTGGGCCAATGGGGAAAACCCTTTTTATTTTTTATGTAGATGACAACTGACAGTCAAAATTATTCAGCAGCGCCTATTAGGGTGGGAATAGTCTTTATTAATTCCATTTCTGCATAAAGAGATATTCAGAAGTTCAGTTGTACACTCATTCATTTTAAGACACAACTTTGCATGACAGGTAAGCTAGTGACTGGTTTTCTTCACTCAGGGACCTCCTGCATGGCCACCCACAAAAATCCTTCTCATCTCAATTCCTCTTTGTCTGGGCTCTTGATCAGATCAGTGACTGATACCTTCACTGCACTTCCAAAGACAGGGACCTTCACACTGAATGTCTCTCCTTCAGCAGGTTTATTTGATGTTGTTGGCCTTCCATCCATTGCCTAGTAGGAGTTGATGCATGGCTTCTAGCTAGAGGTCTTTGGGAATTATCTAACAGGTGGTAGGAGGCAAAAGGCTGGAAGGGAGTAAATAAATTTGCCTCATTGGTGAATGAGGGTCTGCAAGTTTTCTTAAAAATAGAATGTCTGGTGTTTGTGAAATTGTATAGAGAGATTAGCCAAGTGTTCCTTTTTCCTTTTTGTCTTCCTTCTTCTCCTTTAATTTACCTGCCTGCAAATTATGAGAATTCCCTTATGATACAGATCTTGCTACAGTCGTGTTTGCCTACTTTATTTCTAGGTTAATGAACTACATAGGGTGGATCTCAAATCTTTTTAGGAAATATAGCTGTTCAAATTCAGAAAGGTTGGTTATTAGCTGCTATAATTTATTAAGGGGATTATACTTGTAGTCTTTCATCCACACTGATTTAACTTAGTATCTGCATAGCTTTTACAAGTTGTTTTTAACCCAGTTTTCCCGAAAGTGTTGATTTTTTGAATCCATAAAAATGAATTAAAGAACCTGGCACCTTTCAACAGAAAGTGTTTCTCCTTTGACCCCTTTGAAATCTCTTCCTGTTGTGCTGGTTCAACCATCACTATTTTACGCTGCCATCAGTTCCTGCTCACACAGGCCAACGCTGAACTCACCAACAGCCCCTCAGGAGTCTTCTCTCAAACACTCCTGCCAGAGGTTCCTGTGGGCCCAGCTCCTCCACTGCCCACTGTGGTGCCAGCATGGCCTGTTGGACACAACAGACAGAGGTGGCTCCTCTTCACATGGAAGGACACCACCAATTGAACTCAGCAAGATGCAACCAGCCCCAACAGAAGCCACACCCAACAGGAAGCTCCTTCAACTGATCAGCTCCTGGTTGATATAATCTGGCCTCACCCACCACCCCAACCACGTCCACCTAGGTGAGGACAGAGACACAGGTGGGCCAGGTTCTGCCTCTGGAGAGGCAGAACGCCTTCTACTTCTATGCCTTCTATTTCTGCCTCTAACTACCCTAGTGACCTTCCACTGGACTTGAACTTGCTCCAGTTAGTCAATGTCCTGCTAGTACTGGACAACCCAGACCTAGACTTAATTTTGATTAATANACAAATTGAACACAGCAGAATGCACCCACCCACAACAGAAGCCACACCCAACAGGAAGCTCCTTCAACTGATCAGCTCCTGGTTGATATAATCTGGCCTCACCCACCACCCCAACCACGTCCACCTAGGTGAGGACAGAGACACAGGTGGGCCAGGTTCTGCCTCTGGAGAGGCAGAACGCCTTCTACTTCTATGCCTTCTATTTCTGCCTCTAACTACCCTAGTGACCTTCCACTGGACTTGAACTTGCTCCAGTTAGTCAATGTCCTGCTAGTACTGGACAACCCAGACCTAGACTTAATTTTGATTAATACAGACCTGTACAGATTTGTTTCCAGTGCATTCATGAGGTAATGTAAAGTAGAAAACTATGATTATTCCCCCCAAATAGGCAATGGTGGTCTCATTTGTCAAGTAGCAAACATAAGCAGATGGCTAAATGCTACGTTGGCTGATGTTGCTGGATGGGTTCCTTTGTACCTATTCTCGGTTGCAAACCTCTAGTGCCAATTTTGGATACAGAATAAACAGCCAGGCATAATCAAAGTATTTAATTAAAGATTCCTACTATTGAAGTTTTGCTGTAGTTCTTACATTGGAATAGTTCAACTGGACAATACCTGTGCAATATATAAGCAGCAAAAGTTCTCTGTAGATATATGATAACTTTTATATTTCCTTCTCGAAAACAGTATCCTAAAAATATTTTTTTCTCAAATTAACATCAGATACTCACAAAGGAATGTAAATAGAAAAGTGTTTCCCATTACAGTTTTTTCCTAACCACTACATGCCCAGATTTGGCAAAGTTTGGAGTAGGATCTTTGCGTGAGAAGCTTAAAAGGCCTCCCAGAATATCTAGCCAAAGACTGTATTCACCTGAAGCTTTTCTGAACTTCTTGAATCAGCAATATTAAGTGATATTGATGGATGGACCACTCAGTGAATAAAGAATTGGCTGGATGGTCAGACTCAAAGAGTTGCAGTCAACTGCTCAATGTTCAGGTGGAGACCAATGAAGAGTGGTGCTTTAAACATCTTTGTCAGTGACATGATCAGTATGATCAAGTGCACCCTTAACAAGTTTGCAGAAGGCACCAAGATGCGTGGTGCAGTTGATACACTAGAGGTGAGGGACACCATCCAGGGGCACCTTGACAGATGGATACATGCCAGCCTCATGAACTTCAAGGCCAAGTGCAAGGTCCTACATCTGGGTCAGGAATCTCAAAAATAAATACAGGCTGGGCAGAGTATGTATTGAGAGCAGTCCTGAGAAGAAAGACCTGGGGGTGCTGGTTGATTAAAAGCTCAACAAGAGCCAACAACGTGCAAGTACAGCCCAGAAAGCCCCAACCATATCCTGGGCTGCATCCAGAGCAAATGGCTAGCACATCAAGGGAGGTGATTCTGCCCCTCTACTCCACTCTCATGAGATCCTACTAGGAGTACTGTGTCTAGCTCCGGAGCACCAGTACAAGAGGGACATAGACCTGCTGGAGCAGGGCCATGAAGATGATCAGAGGGTTGGAACACCTCTACTGGGAGGCCAGGCAGAGAGAGTTGGACTTGTTCAGCCTGAAAAAGAGAAGGCTCCGGGGAAACCTTATTGTGGCTTTCAGGTATCTGAATGGGGCCTACAAGAAAGCTGGGGAAGGACTTTTTACAAGTGTTTGTAGTGATAAGATGAGGGATGATGGCTTTAAACTGCAAGAAGGTAGATTTAGTTGAGATATTAGGAAGAAATTCTTTACTGTGAGGGTGCTTAGACACTGGAACAGGTTGCCCAGAAAGGCTGTGGATGCTTCAGCCCAGGATGTGTTCAAGACCATGTTGAAAGGGACATTGTGGGAGGTGTCCAGGGGGGGTTGGAACTAGATAATCTTTGGTCCCTTCTGACCTAAACCATTTTATGATTCTATGATATTTCATGCAAAAAACTTTTGACTTTTTCTTTTTTAGTACCCTTCCCTCCATTCACCCCCTCCCAGCTATAGATGTCACAAAATCAAACTTTCTCCAAAGAACCTTTTGGCTTTCACTCAAATCTTAAAGTAAAAAAACCCCAAAAACTAAACCAACCCTACAATAGAAGTCAAAAATAATTTAAATAAGTTATTTATATAAAATGATACAGGAATCCATCCATGTCACCCAGTCTTTTTTTTTTTATAAAAACATCTTTGTTTCTTGAGAAAAAAAAACACCTTGTTTTTGAAACAAGCTAGCATGGGATTTTTGTGTTTTCTCATTGTTCGTATAGCAAAACATTTCAAAACCTTCACATTATCAAATAATTGCACACAAATATATGCAATTAAAATGATTATTTCTGTGCCATGTTGATGAGGGAATAATATTTTGTAAATTGTGCTCATAAAATTATAACTTATTTATATGAAATCCAAGCTTGAAGCTTAAAAGTCTCCATTCAAAACAGTGTGGTTGTTATTACAGGGGAAACAATAGGAAAATACAAATAAAATCAAATGCATGATAGAATCCTTAATACTCTGCATGCAATGTCCATATTCTGCATTGACCAAAATAAGTAATAACTAAATAAATAAGCCAGACAATAGAAAAGAAAAAAATTGAGGGTTTGTTATTTAAAATTCTGATAGCAAATGTGAAGAAGTCCAAGCCATTTGGCTGTTCTCAGCTGTTGGCACTTTCAGAGTAATACTTAACAGGCTTCCAGCTATCTATGGTCAAGAGATCTGGATAATTAGAAATAACAGCCTTTAGCTGATTAGGTGCTATATATATGCACACTGGTGTTTGCAGAGCATGTAATACTCTTTTGATGATTTTCATTGTAATTTTGTTGTATCACTGTGCCTTTATTACACTTCTTCATGTCATGGTAGGGGTTGGTCTGTTCTCCAAACATAGTAAGCAATAGGACAAGAGGAAATGGCCTCAGGTTGTGCCAGGGGAGGTTTGGATTAGATATTAGGAAAAAAGTTCTTCACCAAAGGGGTTGTCAAGCTCTGAAACAGGCTGCGTGGGGAAGTGATAGAGTCCCTATCCCTGGAGGTATTTAAAAGATGCATATATATGGTGCTGAGGGACAAGGTTTAGTGGTGTCCTGGCAGTGCTGGGTTAACAGTTGGACTTGACCTTGAAGGTCTCTTCCAACCAGAACGATTCTATGATTCCAGATTGCACCATGTCCTATCCCTACATGTGACAAGTCCAAACTCTATGTGATAAAATGTAAACCAGAAAAAATATAAACAAACACACTTTCATGCTTCCTTCCTCCTACAAAGTAGCCTCTGTGGACATTACGGGTATATCTCATGCACAGGACAGAAAGAAGCCCTGTTCACATTTGGCCCAGTTTTAACAAGGGTTTATATTCAATATCAGAATGAAATCCAAAACTCACTCTTGTCAGATTGTTGGACATCTAGCGAGACATGATTATGCATGTGACCACTACGAGGTATTTCAGAATGGAACAAAGCTTTGGAATCTCTCTTTTCTCTGGTTGAAATAGCAGGTTTCCCAGTTCTTTTCCCAGTAACATCTTTTCACCAAATGCCTCCATTTACCAGATACACAAATTCAGATTTATATTTTTCACCTCAAGAATGTTTGGATTTTGTTTGTATGTTCCCTTGCACATTTGCTTTCCCCTGTTCATCATAATTCTATGAATAGACTGTTTCAGCTGATACAAAGTTGTGTTTGGGGAAAATAAAATGCAAACTAATAATTTTTACCCTGGCTAATGCATCAGAGGAATTAAAAAAATAAAATGAGGAAATCCCATGCATATAAAGTGCATATAAACAGATTGTCTAGTTATTGTAAGTTCCATTTCTCCATGCCAGACTTCAGAAGAAATAATCAGCTGTGTTATTGGAAATTTAGCCCTGGAACTATCCATTTGATTTAATCCTTTTATTTCTTCTCTCTCCTTTATGCAGCTATTAAAAAATACCCAAACACAAAAGCAATGAAGAACCACCAACCCCTACCCACAACCACCACCTCAAACACAAACACACACACAACCCTGCACAGGAGTTTTCAGTATATGGTTAATACAAGGAGAGATCACTCTAAGGAAAACTAGATAGAGCCAGACTGAAACTTGATGATTCTAAATTGTTAATTGGAAAAAATAGGTATTTTCTACTGTATTCTATGTCTACCAGCTTTTCTCATTATCAATACACTCAAAATATTGATTAATTTTTAGGATGGGATGGGGATATTTTTAGTTTTTAGAAGCAACAGTACCTGTAGCCACTGTATTCAGTGTTCCTGCATGGGCTACTCAAAGTTGTTTATCTAGTATTGTTTACACAATTTACATTAAACTGTAATGGAATGAGAAATCACTTTTCTTGGTTTGAAGTGTCTGAGTGAGAAGCACTCTTATCTATTTTACTTACAGGTCAGGTTTAATTCCCTGCAGGAAATATGGAATTTAAAGATTTAATTCTTATCTGCATTCTGGTGGGGGCATGTTAATAGTTTACAAGCCTCTACTGGGATTTAGTTTTCATTGCTTGCCTCAATCCAATGGAGATACACCCAGCAACTTCAGTGTCTTATATCACATACTTCATGAATAAAATGAAACTCTAGCCAAGCTTGGGGGGTTTTATTTCTATCTTCGTTTTTCCTCAACCTGTGGCTCTTTCCTCTCTCTATACCAAAGTCAGTGAATAATACAAATGTGTTTGTGGGTTCTGTTAATGAAACTTTTCCTTGCCTCTTTTGCTGTTATTTAGGTGAGAGAGCAAGGCACAGTTATTTGGTCTCATTTCTCATAGAAACTGAATTTTAAGTCTGGGTGCTAAAACTTTGTCACTGAGTTCTATGACTTGTTACTATATAAAAAAAAAATAATATTATTTATTCCACTTGCACCTTCAAATCCCAAAAGCTTTGTATAGATAATTGCATTCTATGTGAAGTTGTGAGCATCACAATGAGCAATCAGTCAATTCCATTACAGTGAGGGTGATACTGTGAGGGCTGTACCCAATGTCATTTGCTTCTCTGCACACATGCACAACACACTCTGGGTTCCAGTGTTTTCCTGTTATTACATTTTAAATCATACAGCTAACAATAGCTTTATAGTTACTCGGAAGCACATCTGCTATGAATACAAATACCAAGATACTAAACATCTTGTTAAAAAAAAAAAACAGCAGAAATTTGATTTATAATGGGATTAGTAGGTAAGAAATTACAAACTTGTTCCTTTCATCTGTAATAATAATGATAAAATTAAAATAAAATTAAATATTATTAAATGTTATAGAAAGAAATGGTCTGCCTATGGTCAGAACATTATTTTCCTCTGTTAATGTCTACCATGAAAACCAAATGGAAAGACAAGAAAGTAGTGGTTAAAAGTTCTCTTTATATACTAAGAAGTCTCTTGATTTTTAATGGGTTTAAACAAAGCGACCCACAAAACTTACTTAGAAATTCATCTTTGGCATAATGCCAGTATGGTAAAAAAACCCCAACCTTTTAAGCACCTGGAAAGAATCACACTAGATAATGCAATATCCAGACCTCCCATTTGTGAAGTGCTGTGCTTATCTGTTGACACAAATCAGATATAAAAGTATTTTCCCTTGCCTGTGAGTTTTTTCCCCCAAACAAAGAAAATCCTGAAATGGCAGAAAGTCAATAGAATAATTCCTGCTATTTTTCTCAGCAAAAGAAAGTGAAGGCACATCCTAGTTTATTCAAGGAATGAGCTTGCTGTCCTTGTGTTTGCAAAATTAGAAACAAAAGACACTCTACACAGAACATATATAGAACTTTATACATTTTCATGCTGCATCATTCTGACAATCCTTTTTCTGCAATGTTAAGGACAGTGTCTTACTCATTAACTGATTGTACATATATAATCTGAAAATACCTAGAGACAGTCAAGAACTCTTAACTTATTGTAAAACATCTGTGTAAATATTCTGTTCACTAGGTATTCACAACCTCACCTGAAGATGGAACTACATAACTTAAAAATCTGTCTTTGAAACTCAATTTGGAATAGGAATTTGAAATGGAGACTCCAGGGAGTTCTAACCATGATGTCAATAGTTTTTCTAGAGTATTTGTGTCTTAATCTTGCAGTGTGATAAGCAACTCAGTCAGTTCTCTTCTATTCTCTTGAATATCAGAACCATGAGACTAAATTCTCTTTCCTGTAATGACTATATAGTCCCCTGTATAGTTTAATCATTTGGTACAAACTGTAAATTTTCAAATTTTTAACATTGCAAGACTGAGTGCTCTTAATACATGATTGCTTGTTACTCACTTGGGCTCTTATAGATAAAAATTTACTTTCTATTGGAGTAGATCTTTTTGAAACAAGATATTTGAATTTATAATGGAGTATCTCAGCAGTGCCACAGCTTTGCAGTGGCAGAAAAATTTCTTTCCCAGATTTTTCAGTGGAAAAAATAAAAGGAAAGTCCTTAATTTTCTCCCAAATCATACAGGGAAAAAAAGTTTGAAGTATATCCTTAGGGAAAAAAAAGTTTTGTGTTTATCTGTAAGTCCTTTTTTCTCTCCTTAATACATGCATGCATAGCCTGGATTCTAAACATATGTTTTGATAAAGATGTTATTTTCCTTTTTTCCTTAGAGCAATACATATGTTAATCTTTGTCAAAATATGTACTCTGATGTTATATTGTTTTCCCTTATAAAAAAAAATATATATATGTACTTCAGTGGAGAGTTCTTCAGTGAATGATTCCTCTATATCTCCATATCTCATGGAATTTGGCAAGGAGGTAAATTTTCTGAAAGTCACACACTATGGAAATTCTACTGTAGCTGAATGATTATAGCAGTTTACAAAGAAGAAAAAAAAATTATATTTTACTACTACTATGGAGAGATTCTCTCTTAAATGTATATTGTTCATTTTTAAGAAAAATACAACTGACTTTAAGAATATAAAGGAATTGTTGCCTGACATCTCTTGAAGTTCTCAGAAACTTGCATGATGAACATGTAAAGAAGAATCTGTGTTTCTATTACAAACAATGGTTAAGAGACAAAGGAAGAAAAAACTTCTCACTTTGAAGGAAGGAAAGGAAATTATTTCACAAAATGGTTATTCTAGTGATATTTATACTTTGCACTGAATATCTAAGGGCACAAAGGGTATAAGACTAAGTGCAGCATTAGATATCCTGCTACAAAAAAGGGGCTTACAAATACTGAGTAAGCTTTAAGAGCTGAAGCTTATATTTTGCTTTCTGATAGGCAAGAATTTGAAGAACAAATACCTGGAGGAAACCTCCAGCTCTATGTAATTAAGGGTCCCAGATAGTTCTTTATTAATGCTCCCACTCTAACTCCAAGACACTTGTAAAGTTACCTGCCTGTTCCTACTGGCAAGGCAATTCCAGCAGCCAGAGTTCAGGGACCTGCTAAATCAGGAGCTGAAGTGTGAACTAAATTCCATTATTTCAGAAACTAAACTATTCCACAAGAGATAACCTGGGTAGTACGGGATTTGATATTGTTGGATAAACTAACAAACTTCAAATTGTCTTGCTTCCCAGCAATGTAGCTGGTGGAGATGATAGGGCAAATCTATTTAGAGTCACAGATTGCTGGTGGAAACACTATCATGGTAATAACTGATAAGACTGAGAGATGTTGGGCCAAGAAGTGATGCACAAAATACTGATAGATTTACATGTAAATAAAACACCTACAATTAATTTATTTTGATGTGTGTGTGAGTAGGGATATAGCTTTGCTTATGTAGAACAGTTATCTAAAAAATTTTGTCTCTTCCATCAACTAAAGCAAAAATCATGATATATTCCTGATTTTAAAACAGGATCAACTTTTCACTGGAGCAGCTGTGCATAAATAAGAGACAACTACAAGTAAGTACCATACATTTTTGTCAGGATGAATATCTTGGAAATTTTAATCAGCTTCTAAGTCTTTCATTTCAGAAAAAATATTGTTCAACATTTTCATTGATTATAATGGAGTTGAGACCAAAACTAATACTGATCTTCAAGAAAATTTAAATCAAGGTCTGAACTGCATCTACTACTACTACTGTATACCCATTAAATTAAATCTTTAAAAGGATACCAAAAGTATCAGAGAGGAAGAAAAGTGTATTTAATGTGAGAAATAAGAATGTTCTAGGTTCTGTAATCAATAAAATGAGTCATGGCAAGCCCAGTCAGAACAATGCAAGAAACAGAGAAAGGTAAAGTCTAAAGAAGAAACTGAATGACTACAATCCTAACAGTTTTCTGCCACTAGGTAAAAACCTGTCAGTATGAGAGAGAACAGATGGAGCACTACAGAGAGAAATCTTATGTGCCCTTGTGTACCAGTTCTGCCAGACTATGCGTGAGCAAGCATTGTTTAACTAGCTATTTGTGATGTTAGGACATTTTATCATGGCTATCTTGTGAGACATGATGGAGCTTGGACTGAAAGAATCATTGCCACAATTTTGTGGTCTGAGTTGCACTTGCCTTACATTACCTTGACTTCCTCTCTTTCTAATGTAGTTTAAATTTAGATTTCAAACTTAACGCTGATGAAAGCGGGAGGGAAAAAGAGAAAATGGGATTATTCACACCTGCCCAAGATGCTGCTGTATAATAACAGCAGCCCAGTAGCCAGTAGATACTGGCTGTAAGCCTGTGTTGCCCAACCCTCCCAAATCACTCTGCTGATAACACCTTTGGCTCAAAAATGACTCTGTGACACTGAAAATAATTGTTATGTTTTCCTAGGACAGGCTGCTTTTGTGATACGTCTCCACACTGATTCCCAGCTAGTCTATTTTTCTTTTTTTTTTTATCTCTAAAATCAGTTTTACCTGGTTCACAAGGTTGCCCACCAGTAGAGATCATTGCTTGACCACTACAATTTACATTTATGGACTGGAACCTCCTGGAATTATCCCATGTCTGCATTTCAGACTTTTCTTTCACTCACTACTGAAACATTGGTCTACACACAGTAAAGCAGACCATTCAATTTTGTGCTAAACAACTGCTTGTTATTACTATAAGCCAAACCCACACCAAAACAAGTTCAGGCAATACTACCTGGCTGCTGGGTAACTGCTGTCACAGCTGAACAGCCTTGAAACCAGCTCAGGTGAAGACAAGCTCAGACAAGTCCCAAGACCTGCACTGTCAGCTCTGTGCTGCTCACTCTCCTTCAAACAATCCTGCCAACGACACTGATTTTGTGCTGCCAGCTCTCTTCTTCTGCAGGCCAATGCCAAACTCAGCAACACCCCCTCAGCATACCTTCATCTTTCTGCTCTTCTCCATCTTAAATCAGCCACCACAAGAGCCAAGGGGAGAAGACACCACCAAGAGAGAGCTCAGCAAGCTGCCTCCCACAGGAATCTCCTGCACCTAGCACCAACAAGAACCCTCTCCACACTCATCAGTTCCTGGTTGATATAGTCCTGGCCTTGCCCATCACCCCAACCATGATCACCTGGGGAAGGTGGGGCCTCACCCAGGTGGGACTGGTTCTGTCTGTGGGGCCTGAAACCACTTGGGGAACAAACCATTCTGCTGGGTTGGGACTCATCCATAGGTCAACTCCAACTCGGGGCCCACAGCCCAGGCCCCAGCACTTCACAGGTGAGACTGTGGCCTTTTTACTACAGCTGTATCAATATCAAACCTGTCATGAGATTGAAAATATAGCTAAGGAACCAAAGAAATACCTTGGTAATTGTCCTTTATACTGTTCTTTACTGGGATGGTTTTAATCTGGATAGTGTTTGGGAGTGATTATGTGGGTTGCAGCTACTGCATTAACCATAGCTTCATATATTCATTTTCAGGCCTTGACTCAGAGTCTAGGAAAGGTTGTTTTAGAAAAAAATTGAAAGGATTACTGTAAGAAAGGGAAGTTGGAGGGCTAAATTTAGGAATTAAATACTTTCAAGTTACAGTTTTTGCTTGGTTGAAGGCTGAAAGAAAAGGGCCACAAGTCTGTCTGTGAAAATAGTAATGTTTTAAGGAGAAAGGCTAGAGCCATGTCGAGGTAGATCTGGGCATATCATAGGGAATGACTATTCCTGGCAGATTTTTTTTTTATAAAGGTCTGAATATTCTATTTTGATTATTATTTTACTCTCACAAAGATTTGGTATTTTATTGAGGTCATAAGGAGCTTCTCTAGACATGTATGCAAAGTCATTACAATGTAGAAATAACTTAGATTTTTGAAAATTGGTTTCTTATACAGAATAGTGGGTGACACTCAGGAAAAAGAATAAACTCTTTAAACCACAAATAAACTGACAATGTTTTCCTATGTAATATAAAGCACCAATTATTAGCTGTATGAACAGGACATTATAAGCAACTGAATGCCTTATACTCTGATAGACATGACATAATATGCATACAAAACATAATTTTCTTCTAAAATAATACCTTTTAGAGTTCCTATATACTCTTTCTCTACTAACTTTTTACTTCATGTGTTCCTTTCTGTACTATAATTTTAGTACAGTCTATGTTAGAAAGTTTGCCTTTGTGTTATATAATATCAAAGTTTTTGATTGAAATATTTCATTCCAGTGCCTGGGACTTCAAATCTGAATTTTCAGTTGGAATTATTTCTAGCTTTCACAGTTGCAAAGAAGGTCATGGGGATATAACTTTTCTTTAACACTGAAAACAAATTACAAAGAATCATTTAAAGATGTTTTTGTTATTTTCAGGGTAGATGAAAGCAGTGGGAAAGAAACATCCATTATTACTTCTCAGTTCTCCTGACTATCTTTGGTATTTATTTTTGGTGGTTTTTTTGCAACAACAAATTTAGTTGATTAAATATTTCTGAGTCAAATACATATCCTTGCATGCATTCATATAGGTGACAACAGAGACTATATTCACCTCAAAATCAATGTGTTTGCATTGAAGGTTTAGAAAATTGGTTATCTATTAGTTAACCATGTCAGCCACATTTTCTAGCTCTTTAAAATTCTATCTCTGCTGAAAACCAAGTGGCCTTGGATTGTGATTTTGTTCTTTTAAAGATTTTTTTTCTGTAAGTGCATGGGTGACAATGAACATTGCTGAAAAGAATCATCCTTGAAGAACAAGAAATTGCATTTCTCTGCAAACAGGATAAAGCTCCACAGTTGTTTGAACTAGCCAATTTGATAACAACTTTTTGTTTTTAAGAGCTAGATCACAAAGATACAGTGAACACCAAAATGTCTTCAACCTGTATTTTAAGAACTCCTGGTATCAATAGTATTGCTTGTATAAAATATCCCTCTGAAAATGCTATGTAAAAATGACTTTACAATCATTTCTTAAAATTAAAAAATCCCAGCAAAGGCAGGTATATTATACAATATTAAACCTCCAGGTATTTCTTTTTTTGTTTCCTAACTGAAGCTACAAAAACAGCTGGGCTCTTTTACAGCACAAATTAATCCAAGAAGTTAAAAAAATAAAAGGAAAAAACCTGCAGCATCAAAGGCACAGGTAAATCACCACTGAACTTGGCCAAGTATATTTAATAAACACTTGGATGAAAAATTCAAAGTGCCTTGTATCTTAATGGGAGGCTGTGTTTGGAGGAATCAAACACGCGTTAGAGCAATGCAGTCACCAGCAGCTGTCAGCTCAGCCAACTGCCTGAGCTGCAGGATGCCTTCAGTGTGTCATAAAGCCTCCTCAGACTGACAAACGTGCTGCCACTTGCTGCAGATGCATGGCTGTTATGCACAGCGAGGACCAAATATGTCATTACAACCCCGTGTATCCCTAATTTGTATTGTCACGTGGGAGCTCAAACCTGGAATGAGGCCCCGAAGGCACAAGAACTAATGAACTCTGCCTGGCATTGGAGGGGTGATCCATCACCGACATACGATGGCCCCTTTCTTTAGACTCTACTGATGAAAATTTGCGAACCTCTCATGCCAAGTGGCATTTTTTCAGCTGTGCAAGACAGAATGTTCTCCTAATATTAACCTTCCTATAGCAAAATACACTATGGTTAGAATATTCTAAGTTAATTTGAAGGATGTCTCATTAAAAAAAAGGAGGGGATGAAAAAAGAAAAGAGGAAAAAATAAAGAAAATTATTAGCCTAGTCTTCCCTGGTTAGCTCTGGACTTAAAAAATACATATAGGACTAAATGAACACTGTTAGTAACATTAATCTCAAACCAAATAGGCATACGTATGGATTTCAGTAGCAGGCCAGTTTCATTAACCTTAATATTAATGTTAACACTAACATCAAGTGGCTAATATTATGCTAATCCCTTAAACTTTATTTTTTTCCCCAGTCCTACTAAATTTGGCACGAAAGCTTTCACTTACCCCATTTTCTGCCTTGTCTCAGAACCTTTGTCTCAGTACAGCAATATTTGGAAACCATGAGATTCTAGAAAGGTTTTTGAAGGAAAATTAGCTGCCCAGACTTTGTACTTTTCTAAATTAAATAAATATCCTCGTATTTGTTAGAGGAGTTGGACAGGAGGCTTGCACAGTTTTGGAAGAGGTTTTGGGTTCTTTTTTATTGTTGGCTTATTTTATGTTTTTCCAAGATAATATTTGACTTCTTTTAACCATAGCTTTGATAATCCTAATAAGATCCACGTTTATGGATGTACCATGAGGAAGACTCCAAGTTGTCTACTTTCATTGCTCATTGCCTGCTCCAAGGTGCTCAATCTACAGTATAGGATAGTTATCAAGTGCTCACTGTATATCTAAGTCAGAAAGAATAAGGGTGATTTGTATCAGCCAAAAATTAGACTTGAAAGCAAAACAAATTTATCCCACCTTGATCAGCCTGACTGACAGGAGATTACATACTTTCTTGGGAGCAACAGGTTATTTAAACAGAGAAAGGGACAGCTTGTGCTAGTCAATTCTAGTTATAGTTCACTAGAAATATTTAGGAAAAAAATCCCATCAAGGATTGAAATTCACTGAAGCGCCCTCCTGGGACGCTTGAATTGCAGCTGCTTCTTCATGATGTTTTCATGCTCTGTGCAATAGAGAAGTTTTCTTCTGGTAGGAGTGGTGGATCAGTCACCAAAAGCTTCCCTCAGCTGCAGGAATAACCTACCTCAACATGCACATGACCTTCAAAATCCAGCCTAAATGCACACTTGCTATGCTGCTCCTGACAAGAGGAACCTGAGCCTATTTCACTTTGCTAATGATTTTTTATCTACCCATTTGGCTTATTTTTAATATTCTTTTCTTGACCCCCAGAATGATCATCCTTAATGACACTAGTACCTGGCACCTTCAGTCCCACCATTTAAAGTGTTGTTAAACTAAGTGTTGTAAGGAGACCCTTCAAGGAGACTCTTCTGTGGGAATTGGTAAGTTATGCTCTCATGTTTTTCTGGAGTTATGTTAAATGATCGTTCCCCAAGGAGTATGTACATGGAGCAATTCTTATTATGATGCTTGGCAGCAATTTCATCCAAATAATTTAAGTACAGACAGCTACTACCTTTTTGGAAGACTGTTCATCTGACCTTGGTTCTTCTGATTTCAGAAAGTTTACATTATGACTGATAAAAATTAATTAGCATCCAGACAATAAATCCCCATTTCACTTCTATTAAGCTACTTTAATACTGAACTTTTATCAATCACTTTTATGTCATAATTGTCTTTTGCATTCTTATGTTTTAATTTTGGTTACAATGAACATTTTTTCAAAGTGGAAAATTGTCCTTTTTCTTGATAATGCAATGGGAAATTGCTACTTAAAGAATTTCAGGAAACAAGTTTCCCTTTAAAAAAAATTCCAAAGCACTATTTTTTAAATATTCTAATTGAAGTCCAAATTCAAAGGTTTCTGCAGAAAATTATGACATTATAAATAATGAAATGTCAAGAGAAAATAAATTTGAATCCTGATGGAATAAATATTACATAGATTTTAACAAAAAGAAAACAATAAAGAAATTATTATCAGCAGTCTTATACAAAAGAGATTAAATCTAGTTTGTCTGCACAATGCACAGATTTTCAAGGAACTTCATTCTGGTCAACTAAAAAAAATAATTACTGTCTAACTATTGGTACTTATGTTTTATTTTTAATTAATCATTGTGTTTCTTTTATCTTCTCTGACTACTTTGACTCTTTAATCTTCTTGACATCAACCTGTAGGGCAACTTAAACACTGCCTCTCCTGACTGCACTGTTTCATGAGATTTGTTAAAGATTTGTTTCCCATCAAGCATGCAGAGCCTCATCATTTTCTCTGAATATATTTATATGTTTACAGACCAGCTCCCCACTATTATCTATTTATCTTAATCCCATTTAAGCAGGATAAACCACGTAGACAACGTTTTGAGCTCTGCAGCTGATGATACAAGCAAGTGACTCTATGAATTCCTTGGTTTTGATTTAATTACCATGTACCTTCAGGAAGAAAATGCAAAGTACAAAGTCAATACAGATAGACAGCCTATACCTATTCCCACAACTCTTATTATTATTCCTTTAATATATCCTAAGACACATTTGATATAAAAATGGTAGAAAATCATATGTCTATTATACCACAGACAAGGCAAAAACCACCAGCTGAACACGTGTCCTACTGAAGTCTTGTACAACAAACATGTTCCTATCCATGTTAGAATAATTGCTGTGCCTCCTAAATCTTCCCAGGAAACTCCCTCTAGCTCAATAACTGTTTTAATTACTTGAATTGAATGTTTACTCCAATGGGGATGCTTCTTAAAAATACAATAAACGTCTGAATAAGGTGGAGATAAACTACAGGAATGAATAAGGAGTGTTTAATCATCTTTCCTCCCTAAGTATTCATCACAAATTTTTTAATTTTTTTTTTTTTGGGGGGGGGTTGTCTGTTTGTTTTTTTTCTAATCTTTACAGCTACTTTATCCAAAGTAAGATAATTATTTTAACAAAGCACAGCAATACAAAGCAGCACAATGTCCTGACTGGTGATACTTTTATTGCTTAGAAGTTATGAATACTGATGTTAGACTTAAAAACATCCACTTGTTCTTGTTGCTTTGTTTATTTTGTGTCTAAAGGAATAGCTACTATAAAAAAAAGGAAAGTATTTTTATTATATTTCCCTTAATTGTGAATATCAATCTTTTAATCATGATTTAAATCTTGTATTTATTCCAAGCTGCTGACCTTCAATTTCCAGCAACATACTGTGACACTTCTCATTACTTAAATTGTTAGCTGTATACTCTTGAAATGAAATTGCAATACAAGCTAGAGTATCATCTTATTAAGGGAAGAAGATGTTCCTCTTCTGAAGAGTGTTCTTTATATTCCTTGTTTCATCGTTATTCATGGCATTGCATAAGATTGATCAAAAATCTTTCTGAAGATCAAAACTTCTGATCATCTTACATTGTACTGTGGTGTCCTTGGCCATATTCTGTCAAGAGTTTCTGCCATTATGGCATGGTTTGCAGAAAAATGTCAGCAAAACCACCTTTTTCATTGTATCATGAAAGATTAAATTGTTCTGTTGTCAGTTATATTTCCTTATTGAATAAAACTTTATGCTAATATCTAGGCTCTCAAACAAGACCTATCTGATTAGCAAGATCAATAGAGAGGTGAATTGTACTGATGTTCAGACTGATGTGGCCATTCCTGTAAAGGACCCAACCTTTCAGACTTCTATTTTATTTCAAAATGAGATGAAATAAAAGTAAAAAGAAAAATGTTTTTCAGTATAACCATGACACTTAATCTGGCCCACCCATATTTATCTTAGTTTCCAGGAGTACTAGTATGAGTGCTCAAATTACAGGATGTCTTCTCTCGTTGGCAGCTAAATAAAATCTGCTTATATCATTCATGGTTCCCAGAATGTTTTCCTCCTCTCATTCCCTTCTTTCTCCCACCAGAGTTGGCAATACAAAAATAGAACTAGTAAAATAACTTAAATGGTTTAAAAAATCCCTAAAACTCCTTCTAGGAGTAGTANGGCTCCAGAACTGGACGCAGTCCTTCCCTTTCCCTTCTGCTTGAACTTTCCCTTTTCCTCTTACTCCTCTCCCTGCCATGTAACATGACCTTTCTTCCTCATTGTACATAACTTATACATAAAAACACCTAAATATATTTACTTCAACAAGATACTTGCTTCCCTGTCTATCCATTTACTCATTTTGAGAACTCTTGTGTTCTTGTCTTTTCATAATGTATTTTTTCATTTTTTTATGCATTCTGATCCAATGAAAAAGCTAAAGGTGTTGAAATTACCATAGTAATTAAAATATGTTGCTTTGAGTTAGGAGTGTGGTCAGTCACAAGCTACCATGCTAGGCTAGTATTTTCCATCTCCCATGATGGGTGCTATTGAACTAAATTTTTTGAAAGAATGGGGTCATCTGAATAGGTTTTCTAGGTAGCACTGGACAATAACCACTCTCTGTCTCCCTGTGGTTATTATCACAAGGATTATCCCATTCTGTTGTATTCCTTACTTTGTATATTGTCTTCTATCTCTCATTAAACTGAGATTATTACCTATTTTAAATAGAAGCTACTATACCTTCACAGATCACTATATAGTGTTTAATATGCTAGAGTCCTGACTTATAAAAGCTAATCCAAAATTGCAAAGCCCTTCATGAAGCATGTTTGTTCAATCCTGCCTCTAATATACCAGGGGTTAATAAATATGATTAGATATTTATATCCACACAGACACGTATTTCTTGGGTTTGTGTGCTTTTCTATTAATTCAAGTTTTTACTCCATTTTCTAATAGCCATTTAATGAGATAATTAGTGCAATCAATCCAAAAGCTATATTAAACACATACCTGTTGGTTTGAATTAAGTTTTCCCTCTTTGTGTGTTTCATGGTACTTCTCCCATAAACGATGCTGAACTTTAATTATGACTGATGAACTCAAGTCATTACAACAAGAAATAGAGCAGGCACAAAGGGCTGATTTGAACGTTTGGATCTTTCACATCATCTATGTGCTGCTGTCTTCAGTGACTGATTTATTTATATGGTAGACATATATATATGTTTTGGTTTTTTCCTCATACCTACATAACCCTCCAGAACCAAGATACCACTCATGTGTTTCATACTACCAATTTTTACCTGTAAATATCCCCTTTCTCACTTTGGGATCTAGTCAGGGAGACATTTTCACAGTTTCTTCAGTGCTATTATCTTCTGATATTAGCTTCATGCAACCAAAGCAGTAACTCTAAGTTCCTTTTAACCACTTTAACACATAACTCAGTGGTGGCAGAGAGCCAAACTGATGTAATAATGAAGTAATGTAGGAAGCAAAAGAAACTAAGAGGAAAGATAACAAGTAGGAAAGCTGCAAGGAGCTAAAACATGTTTTCGTAAACACTTATATACCTTGAGTCTATTTCACTCTGATTCAACAAAAATGAAGGAAGAAGTGGACAGAATTTTGGCACGTCCCTGTGTGCAGCACCACAAACCACTCAACCATAGTGAGGAGGAATTGTGAACCCACACAAGATGGCATGTGCTGACCAAAATCAGTAACTCTTACAGCAACTGGGATTCTTGTATGTCACCATCAGTCAGCCAGCAAGTCTTACCACACATAGTGTTTATTGGGTAAAAATTCAGGGTTGTGTGATCTTGCATGCCTGGTTTGTAATCTCAAGATTTATACCAATATGAGCATCAATATAACACATTTACAAGTCTAGAATTGACAGATTCAATGCCTGTTTACAGACTCTAGAGTATAAGTCCACCCTTGGTGACTGTTTCTTTTTGGGCATCAAAGATGGGGTTCCTGTCACCTCATTTTAGCCATCTGAAGCCTAGGTGTCTTATCGAGGATAACATCTGGGCTCCTTTTTAATCACTATAGATACAAAGATGTCATTTTTACATCTTTTTTCAGATCAGTTTCTCCCTGGAGTTGTTCTCATCTGATGACTACAAAGGTATTTTTGAATCATATGCCCTAAATGTCTAGATTTTATACATCTAAACTGAAAGGAGATTAATTCCACTACGAGTAAGGAATGGACAATTTAATTTTTTTTTTTATGAAAGTGTTGCTAAATATTATTACTTTGAGTAATTGTCAAGCCTGCCTATATATCACCTACGTGTGTTGTCTGATTGCCCTTGAAATGTGTGGAAAAGTATCTCCATTCTCAGCTGCCCTCTTATTAAGACTTAGGTCCACAGAGCAGGCATTTAAATTCAGAGAACTTTACCACACACTCAAAATTAGTGCATGATTAAGCAATTTCTTGAAATGAGAGCCAACATTTTTCTCTCAAAAGGTTACAGAAGGTTTATACTCTGGCTGTCTTGATGAAACAAAAGCTGTGGGTATGGAAATACAGCAAATCCATTACTGAGCACAGCTCTCAATCAGTGCTAAAGACTGAATGCAATCTCTCTCATTACCACCTTAGTCACTTTCCTTGGCCTCCAAGCTGTGGTAGCTGTTCTCATTCTGCACTCAGGTATGCAAAGCTGGTAGCAGGATTGCAGAGGAGAGGGAGGTTACTGACTGTTGTGCATGGTTAATTAAAAGAACTGCATTTTCTACGTCTGTAATTCTTCTCCCTTGTTCCTCCTGTAGTATTTTGTATTGTTCTGTATAGCACTAACTCCAGTGCTTTTGATATACAGTGTATGTGCTATGGAACTGAGGTTATAGTTGCTTGCTTTCTTTTTTTTTTAATCTCCCAAGCTTTCTTTGAAAGCACAAGAGCTTGGGCTGTCACTGTGATTAATTGGAAACTATACTACCAAAAAGTGGAAGGGAGGTCAGATTGTATGGAGCATAAGCAACTCACAGTCAGACATTTTCTAACTTTCAAGTGCTTAATGTTTCAACCTTAAAAGAGTTCCTCTTTACAAATATTTTGAATAGATGTAAATGCAGTTGCACACACTTCTGTGGCTGTGATTGTAATTCCCCTGGCTGGGGAAAAATTTTAAAGAAGACTGAAATTCTATCATTTAAGTTCTCAAAACTATCACCGCGTTCTCTAGATCTCCATCCCTGGAGGTGTTCAAGACCAGGTTGGATGAGGTCCTGGGTGGCCTGGTCTAGTGGGAGGTGTCCCTGCTGTGACAGGGGGGATGGAACTAGATGATCTTGAAAGGTCCCTTCCAACCTAAACCATTCTATGATTCACTATATCCCTGAAGCTAATGGATTAAACAATATCGCACAACTTCATACTGTATCCAATGAATGATGTGCTAAGAACTAATGACATCCAACACAAAATCCTAAGGCACACATATTAGTGGGTTTCCTATTATACATAAGACGTCAGGAACTGTGGATTTTACTTTTAAAAAAGCAGAAATTGACTTATCTTCACTAATTTTTTTTTTTCTCCTGTCAGTCTCCTCCATGCTGATGCTGTCTAGCTGTGTTTCCTCTTAATTTCTCTTACTCTGTCTGTTCTTCCCACCTCAACAATTCTGGACACCTCACTTCATAAAATCATAGAATCATAAAATGGTTTGAGTTGGAAGGGACCTCAAAGATCATCTAGTTCCAACATCAATGCCATGGCAGGGACACCTCCCACTAGACCAGGTTGCTCAAAGCCCCATCCAACCTGACTTTGAACACTTCCAACTTCATTCTGTTCATCCCAGGATTGTTTGAAAACATCATTTTACCATACTGGAATGACATTCTCATTCTGTGTTCTCTGACAACCAGTATTTTCTCATATCTTTCAAGTCCTTGTTTCTTTTTCCATTGTCCACACTGTCTTTACCTGTCCCTCTTAGCCCTTTTGCCCAGTAGAGCTTGTCAACATTCCCCTGTGGTTCCTGTATCCTTCCTAAGGCTCCTTATCCAACTTGTCTTCTATATCTTGCACAGTCTCCTTATCCTATGGTAATGAAACAGATCCATTCCTTCAGCAGCTCTCTCCTTTCACAACATAAACGCCCAGTTTATAATCTATATGTTTCAAACAGCCCCAGAAGCCCTGAACTGAATAAATCCCATTCCTTTCTCCTACCATGAGTGAAACATGAAACTCTTAAGAGGTTACAGTTGCTGAAATGTAAAATATCAATCCTCAGCACATCTGATGGGCAGAGACTTTTCAAAGGAATTTAAATCAGATAAATTTGGGGAGAATTTCCCAAGACAAAAAATAACAAAATACCTTGTTGTCACAAAGGAATTCTTTCTTGATTCTAAATTTCAGGTCCAAGCTTTAATACCTATTAATTACTTGCATATTATGGGAAAGCCCTTCATCTCCTTGCTAGAAGACCATGGAGGAAATATGAACAGTCTTACAAGAAAGGTCAGTGTCATGCTCTAGAGGAAAAAAAATGGGGCCTTCACAATTTAAACTAGGGAAAATTCTTTTTATATTATATATTCTGCCTTGTAGGCACAAATCAAAGTGACTTTTAGACAATCCATTCTGATTTCTGGTGCACAAGAAAAAAAAAAATCTCTATTTTGATGAGACTAACACAAAACAAATCATAGTAAGACTGCTATGTTGCAGCCAGATTTGGTCCCCATTTTTATACTGTATTTTCAAAAGAGAATTTGTTAGGATTTGTTCATGTGTTACCAGCATTTATATACAATGTTAGTGCACACAAACTACATTGAATGTCAAAATATTTTATACTTTCAACATGTTTAGAGAAGTCAATAATTTCTCTGTTTTGACTGTCTTCAAATTTAAGTAATTCAACTATCAATTATTATGTTAATCACTATATCTCATGCTCGGTTTGCTTATATTTAAATTTAAAATATATGAAATTAAATATATTTAAATGATTAATACTTCATTTACTTCTGTACATACTCATTAAAATTATATTTATATTGTTAAAATTCTGTTATATATACATATACATACATATGGACATATATATATGCACATACAGTGAATTACACTGACTGTGAAGTCCCAAGCTGCCCAGACTGGAAAATCTCCATTATTCAGGGACAGATTCTTTATAGAATTATGCAAATTGTCTTGTTTACCATGGCAGTGACCTTCAAGTGCTTATAGTTAAGCTACAGCTGATGTGGGCACAGAGATCTGACTCTCCAAAATGCCTAAAAACAGTGATAGACATGAGAAAAGGACAGAAGTATTTCCAAACAGTGTTCAAGGATATTTAAAAAACCCAAAACCAAACCCTTTTTATTATGATTCAGATCAACTATGAGCCAAAGTTCCTGGAAATGTGCTATGTACTGAATTTTAGTACATTATGCCCTGGTGTCCTTAAGACAAATAAAAATAAAGTTCCTCAATTAATTACGAGTTTTCATGATCTCACTGTCAGACAAATTGATTCTGTTTTACACTCAATTTGATTTTGTGCTGGACAGCAAATGACTTGGTTAGAAAATAAAGAAAAGTGATTTGAACCAGGGTTTAATTAATTCCATTGAAAAATACCTCAGATGCAATGTACCCTGAAGAAATACTCCTCCAACTGTATTCAATAAAGGTTGTTTATCAAAGTAATTATTTCCTTTAGGGAATTTCTTAGAATTTTCTCTTTAGATATATGAAGGCTAAAAAAAAAGCAAGCTTTTACTTCCGTGACCTTGAAGAAACACCTTAGTTTGAACAATATATTTCAGCAAGGAGAAAAAGTGGTTTATTTTAAAAAATATTTTATTACCTGTATTAATAAACCTTGTAGCAAATTAACCCTAGAAGTTCTGCTGAAAACTGTCTGTCTTTATCCACAGTACATCTTTCCAGGTATGGAAATACATTACAAAGGATATAGTATATAATATAAATACCTTATGTATTTGTTTGCATTTTTATGTGTAATAAGAACAATGTGCTTTTAATACAACAGCTGTGTACCTAAAACCTGTTGTACCTACAGATACATACTGTTTTTAAAAATTCACAGAAGATTCTGTACCATAAAGTACTTTTGATTGATGACATTGTGAATGGTGGTCAGGCTGACTCATGTGTGTGAGTGAAGAATTTCTTCCTGTCTTTTTCCATGCAAAGTCAAGGCAAAGACAAACAAAATTCAAACCACCTTCACATTCACATACCCAGAAAAATATGGAATATGATAGAAAACGGCTAGAAATATATATATATATAGAGAGAGAGAGTTATATTTTGTGCTGCTAGTTCTCTTCTTCAAACTATCCTGTTGACTAAGCCAATTTTGTGCTGCTAGCTCTCTGCTGCAGGCCAACACCAAACTCAGCAACATCCCCTCAGCATAGCTTCATCTTTTAT
>VYZX01030865.1:151743-183257 GCA_013401335.1 Brachypteracias leptosomus | reverse complement strand
TTCTATGATTTTTTACATATTCTTCATCTTTCTGCTCTTCTCTGTCTCAAATCAGCCACCAAAAGAGCCAGAGGGGAACACACCAGTGAGAGAGCTCAACAAGCTGCCTCCAACAGAAACTCACTCCAAACTGATCAGTTCCTGGTTGATATAGTCCTGACCTCGCTCATCACCCCAACCATGATCATCTGGGGAAGGTGGGACCTTACACAGCTGGGGCAGGTTCTGCCTCTGGGGCCTGAAGCCACTTGAGGAACAAAACATTCTGCTGGGTTATGACTCATCCACAGGTCAGCTCCAACTTGGGCCCCACAGCTGAGGCCTCAGCACTTCACATATACATACATATTTACATGAAGACCCTCATACATGTAAGTACACACAGTCCACTTTGTGGAGGAAGGTGGCAGGGCTGAGAAATCACAATCCTTTTACTCACTTGTAATGCTTCCATTTCACTATCTTATTGAGAAGACTTGTGAGCAAACTTCTAAGTTATTTCATGCAAATTACCATACATTAGAAAGTGAGCCTAAATTTAAGCTGATATATTTACATATTAATGGCAACCAAGAAAGTTTCCAGATTTTGTAAATGCTGACTAGTTTGAATGCAAACATTTTAATAAGGCTGAAGGCACTTTTTTTTTACACAAAAGAAACTTTCCTTCCTTTAATGGTTTTCAGTGCAGACAGTACAAACATAAAGAAAAAATCAGTTGTAGTTAATAACTCTGAGTTCTTTGACAGTACAGTTTCCTTTTTCTCTTTTCATTTTCCACTAAGAGTTTTTCAGACTCAATTTCTCAAGTCTTTCCGTGGAAATCAAATTCCTTGTATGTACTAATTTATACTTCTGAGGCTTAATTTCTACTTCTCCCCTGTGCCCTTACAGAACAGGACAAGAACTTGCTTTTTCTCTCCCCTTAAAATTCCACAGCTAGAACCACAACTTCTTCTCCAGCTTGCAGTGATATTTTCAATGCTCTCTTGTGATTGGTGAGATAGCTTTTAACATGTTGGTTCTTTGGGGGTTTTTCCTCAGGCAAGCAGTAATCCCTGCTTGTTACCCTGAGGTTATATATTTAACTTAAAATAAAGAGTGATGGCTTACTCTTTTTGCTCCTGGAGCTTTCCAGCAGGATGAAATGTTAGCGTCTGGCTTCCACCTTAATTCACAAACATTGAATCTCATGAGGTTTTTATCAGAACTGATGTATTTTCTTTTTACAAGTGATTTTCATTTCACTGTACATATTAGTAAGTATCATAATCTCCAATACTTTTCAAAATACAGAGGAAAATACAATGACTGTGATCTTTTGGGAAGGGGAAACCCCAAATCAATTCCTTTACTATTGATATATAATATTTTAGTGACTCCATCTTGAGTAAATAACTCACCAAACATCAAATCATAAGCGGAAATGGAATCTTTAATGCAAGGTGGTGAAAATTGTAACCTCTCACTGTAACCAGTGGTTTCTTTCTTACTATAGTGGAACACTTGTATTTATAATAAAAAACTTTGAAACTCCTGCAGGAAAGGGCTTCTCAAAATGGAGTGTAATGATATGTTACTATATTACTTATATTTTTACCACATGAGCACTTAATAATATAGTTATTACATTTTTTTGCTGACCCTGAGCGATTCCTATTTTCTCTACTAATATTTACCAGAAACATTTTCTTTTACTGATTTAGTTATTATGTTTGTCTTTCATTTTGATATCCCTTCAGTTTACAGTAATCCACAGTAATTATTGATGATTCATTAATTACTGTGATTCCATCTGTTTTCTAGAACACATTTTTGTCTGTTCAGATTTTGCACATATTTCTTCAGCTGCCCTAATTAACTGCGTATATGCTTTCATACTTCAGGGTTTAATTTCTGTCACAGACTTTCTCAGGTGTTTGCAAGTACTAATTTCAATCCTTTTCTTGCTAATTAAAATAGTTGCTGACCAGTATTTATTTTCTTGTTACATACACCTAGTTTAGTTTCTCCATGAATCAAAGTGTGAATGATGTGGTGGTGAATTGACCTTGGCTTGCTGCCTGCCAGACACCCACACAACTGTTCTCTCACTCCCCTTTCTCAACAGGAGAGTGGGAGAAAATAAAAAGGAAAAACTTGTGGGTTAAGATCCTGTTTAATAAGAAAAGCAAAATCTGCACACAGAAGCACAGCAAAATCTCCTTCCCATCACCAGGAAGATGTCCAGCAGAGTCTTGGAAAGCAGGGCTTTGGTGTAGCAGTTGTGTGGGAAGACAAATGCCGTAACTACAAGTATCTCCATATCCTCCTTTCCTTCAGCTTCTATTGCTGAGCACAACATCCTATGTTATGAGCTATCCCTTTGGCCAGTTGGGGTCAGCTGTCCTGGCTGTGTCCCATCCCAGCCTCTCACCCACCCCCAGTCTACAGGTCTTTGGGGAAGGAGGTGGGTTGGAGGGACAGCCTTGATGTTATGTGAGCACTGCTTGACAATAGCCAAAACACTGGTGTGTTATCAGCACTGTTCTAGCCACAAATGCAAAGCACAGCACCATATGGGCTTCTCTAAGGAAAGTTAACCCCATCTCAGCCAGACCCAGTACAGTTATCCTGGTTCTTAGGGTCTAGGATATGAGATAAATTATATGGGAAGACATAATGTCTTTCATTAGCCACATTGTAGCTGAGGAACCCACTTACGCTGCTTGCTTGATTAATATCACTAACTTAAACTTAGAGAAATTTCTCCAGGGTGCATGTAGGTTGTAGTTTGTTGCTTTATTTCAACTTTTCAAATGTTAGCTCACAGATTTGTAAACCAAAAACCTAGATAATTTGGAAAAAAAAATAAATTATCTGTGCCTACACACCTCTTTGACTCTTCTCAATTAGTATTCCTTTTTGTTTCAAGTGTTTCTAGGTTTTTTTTAATTTTCCTTTTGTTCCAGACTTGATTTCTTATAAACAATCTCTAAATGAGTCTGTGATTCTTCACTGACTTATTCCTGCCTTTACATAATAGTTTCTTAGATGACTGAGAAGCCTCTCATTAAATCTCCTCAGCCATATTTTGATTCTTACATTATTTTGTTCCCTGCTTTCATACATCAAAACAATTACAGTGTCTTGAACTTTAATTACAGCTATTTGCTTATTCACTGCAAGTAAAGCTTGTTTGTTATGCTTCTCCAATCCTGCTTTTGGAGAAGTCCATGGGAACTCAATTTCTGATATTTGTGGCTTCAAGATATACCTTTAATTATCTTCAAGCTAGCATTCTTCAAATATGCTTATCTAGCATGACACATTCTGTGTACTTATGGTATGAACAAAAATGAAATAAATGCAGTCATAGTTTATAAGAAAAAATATCCTTGAGATATGCTCCTAAGTTCTGAATATGTGAGGTTTGTCTCCTGTCATATAGTTTTTGCACACCCAGTGAACTCCCCTAGAAATATACTTGGTTTGCTCTTCTGTGTTTTCATAGTGCATTCTAGCTTCTCTCATGCTCATTACTTATCTTTCCAGTCACCTTGGGGATGAGTGGATGGAATAAATAAAAAACCTCAGCCTGTCTTGATAAGGTTGTCTAACAAGTAGTGATTAAAATAAAATAAGGGAAATCATGAAATACCCTTGTTTTCCTGTTGAACTCAGCCAACAGGGACCTACCCAGGAAATACTGTTTGGACACAAAAATGAGAAATCAGCAAGATTTCCAGAACCAAGGACATTAATCTCAATATTTACTACAGAAAGGATCAAATCAGAGGTTAATGATTGCACTTGACAATCTTAAAGGTCTTTTCCAAGCTAGGCAATGTAGTGATTCTGTGAAATGGAACACCTATCCATAAAAGTTGTGTTGTGTCATAGGACCTGTCATGTAGATGGTGTTATTTATCCTGCAGACTCTATTGGTCCTTAACAATAATTTAAGGTGCTAGAGAATGTATTTTTAACCATTTCAGCAGTCTTTCTTAGTAAATGGTCTTGCCTCCATTTAATTTACAATCCTTCTTGTACACTTTGAGGAATGAGAAGTGACCTGACACCTCTGAGTGTAGTTGCTATAGTTCTTCCCAATTTCTGCTCTTGAACAACCTCTTACATGCCTTTGTTGGTATAACTTTTCTGTATTATTGCCATTTATTGCTTGCAAAGTCACTAGCTGTATATCCAAAGGAAAGATTTTTTTTTCCCCATAAGAACTAAATTTAATAAAGATAGATCTTCAACAAACCATAGGACTGAAGTTTTTCACAGTGAAGAATATATTATCTCTCTCCTATCGGCAAATTCAACAATATCTAGTAGTTTTCTAACATGCAAATTGTAGCCACTCCAAGACATGAGCTGAATTTATGTATCTGGCAAATCTCCATGACAATTTTGCTAGAGATAAATAAGATTTCAGACCTTTTAACCCTTGCCAAGTTTGGATAAAATTGGAAAATTGAATAAAAAATTAGAAACAGGGCAATCCAGAATAATCACATTTCTTATTTCTCTGGGAAGTCGGGTAAAATGGAGCCAATATTCACAGTGGACTTGGAGTGATTCAACTTCAGCAGCACTGGGGGTTTAGATCCAAACCAATTTTTTTCCAGCTTCCTGCAACAGAGCTGGATTATCCTCCACTTTTTTGTCTTTACCTTATCTCCCAGGTGAGCAACAACCTCTCTATTTTCATTTCTGCAGTTTTAGCTATTGTGGCCAAATAAACACTCCCATGGCTGATATTACTCAAGAGGAATTGCATGGTATAGGTAACAGTAAGGGAGGGGAGAAGGGAAGGTGGGAGTCAGGGCTGGGCTGATTTGGACCAGAAGAGCTGCTTTTGGGATGAGGGGGTTGGGTGGTTAGAGTAAGGGAAAGTAGAGTGAGGAAGGGGAAGAGGTTGATCAGAGCTGATCTTCAATGAGTAGAGGGTGGTGGTTGCTGATTTAGGAAGCATTTTTTCTAAAATAATTCTTCCTACCCATGAGGAAAGTGTTGCACATCCCAAGCAAGGGTGTACCTTGCATGATACATCTGGCTGGGAGACCACTTACTAGTTCATACTGATAAAGTTCTGAAAAGGAGAGCAAAATCCAAACAAAGCAACCAAAATGGAAGGTGCTGCCCTGTTAAAGTTGGTTCTGCTATATAAAGCATACCAAGAAGGTGACTTCCAAGCATTTCTAAACTTAGAAAACTGCTATACTGCTTAAGCTGAGAAAATCCTGTTATTTAAGGGGTAATTTATTCATTAGTTTGCTTGCCTTGCATTTTGCTAAGAAAATAGCTGAGCCCAGGTGAACATGGCCTGAATTGTTGTTACCTTTTCATTGCTAATGCTATTTTTGACAAGCAGACCTATAAAATAAATATTTACATTTATTAGGAATTAAAAATAATAACAACATTTCATTTTTCATGTCTTAAGGTGGAGTTTATAACAAGGTACTGGAAATTAATCTGAAAGACTATTTCAATTGGAGCTATTGGATTAGGGCCATTTATTGGAGTTATTTTGGAGGCTCCAGGGAGACCTTAGAATAGCCTTCCAGTACCTAAAGGGGCCTACAAGAAAGATAGGGAGGGACTTTTTACAAGGGCATGAAGTGATAGGACAAGGGGTGATGGTTTTAAACCAGAACAGGGTAGATTTAGATTAGAAGATAGGAAGAAATCCTTCACTGTGAGGGTGATGAGACACTGGAACAGGTTGTCCAGAGAGGAGGTAGAAGTCCCATCCCTGAAGTGTTCAAGGTCAGGCTGGATGGAGTTTTGAACAACCTGGTCTAGTGGCAAGGGTTGCTGTCCATGGCAAGGGGGATGGAACTAGATGATATTTAAGGTCTCTTCCAACCCAAACCATTCTATGATCCTATTATTTTAATCCAAGAAGTTATTCTGATTTTGGATGAGCACAATAGTTGATTCTGCTTAAGTAGCATCATCCAACGTCAGTGTGAGAGAATAACAGGTCACTTTCTCAGCTAAACCTCTTAAAAGACAATTAATTACTAAAATTTGAATTAATAAGAGCATTGCATCAAATTCATTCACAGTTACTAAACCCACTGCAGCTGATGAAGCTCTATGAGGGATGAATTCTGCCTTGAGAATATGTCCAGTCTGAGCGATGAGGTACATTTTAGGTTTAATATAAGTGCTGTAATCCTAGAACTTGCCCTAGCACTGATAAATTTGGTATGTTCTCAAGACTGGTTTATGAGTGATGGAATACATTTTATCTTAGTATAAATACTTTAAAGCAGGAATTTATCCTAGCACTGACAAATTGGATGTACTTTCAAGACCTGATTTGTCCCTGACATAACCTCATTGACTCCAGTGTGGTAAATAAATATTGCAAGAACATGACATACACTAATTATTTGTGTACATTTTAGATAAAGAGTATCTAACATGAGCTTGAGTTTATAGAAAATTTGGGTTGAGGGATTAAATTAATCCTTAAAATGACTCTTTATTTTCTTGTATTCTTTGCTGATTCCTTGACTTGATTCCCAGTTATCTGTGGGAATTCTTTGTTAGCACTCAGGATTTTACATCACTTGAAATCTTATACAGCTTAGTAGTCTTCAACCTTATTTATTGTTCTCCTGATCTCTTATGTTCACTTGTCCTGCTAATGTTAAATTGAACATTTCTTTCAACATTTTCAGTAGTTCTTTGCCAACTCCTGTGGGTTCATTTCAACTAAACAGGTTCTCCCTCTCCCCCCTTTTCAGTACATACCAAGAGATAATGAAATCAGATCTTCTCATATTTACATGTTCACTAGGAGAAAAAGGTTTCCATATGTTCTTAATGGAAGGGAGAATATATTGAATTGGGCAAACTAAAACTAGTTTGGCTGTGATAAGAAGATCTTCAAGAGGTAAAGGAACTTCGGGTGAGCATTCCACTTTTTCATATTGCATGAAAGAAAAATAAGCAAGAAGACAAATCTGTAACACATTTTGATTTATTTGAAAAGAATTTACTATTATTATAATCATCATCACACTTGCTACTATCTTCTCTTTGATTATCTATTTAAAATTTTCTGACTTCATTAATTTTTTTACTTTTTGGAAGTTGTGTCCACACTTCTAATGTGTCTATCAAAAAATAAACACAAAATCAAAGCTATTTGAAGGCCAGATGATTGAAAGAAATGCCTGCTCATATTTTTTTTAAGTCACAATAAAGCAGGTAAAGTTGGGCAAATTTGTTATGTGCTGAAAAATATGTATACAGAAGCTGTATTGTACTGAAATATAGTAATTCATAACATTTGTTACTTCAACTCCATATCTGAGACCTTGGGGAGCTTTATGCTCCCAAAATTGTGGATTTAGCATGTCTGGAGCAAATCCCACAGATTGGATATTGCATGTTTCCAGGTCAGAATCTATTAAACAATGGTGTATATCTCTCTCTGCAGTGGTTATCAGGCAGTAACACTTCCTTAAAAATGCCATGGGGATCTTCTTTCTCCTGTGGTGTTGAATAATTGCATCTTCTCTCACATATGTATCTCTGGGTTTCAAGAAACGAGTCTGCCTCAGAGAAATCTTCTGGAATTGACTTCCTTTCAGCTCAGGACTTTCTATACTTCTGCTGACAGCTTAAGTGCAAAGTGCTGTTTGCTCTGATCTACAGGTATTAAGGCCTTTTTTTACCTCTGGAAAAATATATTGATGAAGAATAAGGTTTTGCAGTGACCATTTCCCAGGTAGCTTGCTCATCACTGTGCTTTGGAATAGACTTTCTGGCCAAAGCATTGACATCCTTTTTCTGTGGGTAGGTTGAGATGCACGGCTTGCCACGTCAGCCAGTTTCTATCTTGTGAGTGAAAGCAAACTGCAGCTCCTTTGAGGTCCTCAAAGCTTTCAGAAAGCTCTGAAAATTGATAGGCTTTCATGATTTTCAGGCGAGTTAGAAAATTCATTCTCAGGGGAATAGCTTTTGATTTAAGCAAAACATGAGACCATTTGAACGTCAGGAATCACAACAGCAAGGTCAGCACCCTTATCACTCATTAAGGGTTGATCTTCCAGCATCTCAGCTTTTCTTTCCTCTACAGTTTCAACAGCAAACGAGGAGGTTCAGAAATCAAGTAAAAAAAATGTTATAACATACTTTTTGAATATAAAACCTTTTCATTAAACATCCGCATAATGTTTTTTACTTAGTGAGGCTGTGAATTTGCAGGTAGTTTTGAAAGTATGTAATTCCACACCAACTATCATGATTCTTAGCAGTGTAGTTTCACCTCCATTTCATCTTTCTGCCCGAGAAGAGTTTTAAATGTTTTAAGTATGTGTATTAAACACAGTTAAATACAGTTTTCCCTCTTTCCATATCTGTGAATAACATTAAATTCTATTTTTTAATATAAAGTTAAAGTAAGTTAACATAAAGTTAAACATAAAGTTAAAGTTTAACCTAAAGTTATAAATGTATTCTATGACAGAACACTTTCTAATTAAAAGATAGAACTTATTATTGATTTTTTCAACTTATTCATTGAAAATTCATACATCTGAAAGTGAAATTTCCTTTGGTCTGAATTACAATTGAACCAAAAGTTTATACTTTATACATGTGAAGTCCACCCAGCATTATATCTAAAATATACGTACTTGTGAGAACATTATGATGATTGAAGTTCAAAACTTCTTCAAGTCAGAAAACAGCAATGAATTTTCAAGAGTCCCTTTTCAGCATTTTTTCTTGATATTTGTTTCAGTTCAAGATTTATTGTGCATATGTTGAAATTCAGCATCTATTACATTTAATACTCCACAATTTCCTTCATTTTGAAAATTCAATATTATCCTTTTTTTCTGTTTTCACTCTTCCCTAGGATGCATTCTTCTCTTCTGACTTAGCTCTTCCTTTTCTTCTTTTCAATTTTCTCTTTCCATAGGTTTCTTGGGGTGCTTGTTTGTTTTTTTCTTTTACTTGTTTTTAACTATTTTGCTTATAGTTCCTCCATTTTGCCACTGATTTTTGGTCACTCCTCTTTTCATCCATCACTGCTATGCCTGATCTTTTAAAACAGTTTGCATTTTTGAGCCCGGGTTGTACAACTTTCCCGAGACATTTTAACTAACATTATTTAAAGCAAAGGTTCAGATGGAGATAGCTTTGTTCTAAATTAGCATCCTCTAATATGAGCTATGGACATGTCAGTTTTAATACTTTTAGAAATATTTCAGTAAGATGAACTGTATGTCATGCCTGATATGGAATATTCATCATTAAATGGCTCCTTGTCATCCATATTGATAGTTTCACTATTAGTCTTTGTCAGAAAACTTAAGCTGGCCAATGTGACAGGGGCTCACGTGAGGAAGCAGCACATTTTACAAACGATGTGGCAAGGACAGGTGAAGGCATAATAGGGTTCAAATCATTGATTTGATCTCAACACGCTTTACAACTTTACTCCTAGCAGGCAACCTCTGGCTTCTGCTGGTTTGATAGGTGTTTGATATTCCTGAGCTAGAGTGAGNTCATCTAGTCCAACCACCCTGCACTGAGAAGGGACATCTTCAACTAGAGCAGGTTACTCAGAGCCCTGTCCAACCTGGCCTGGAATGGTTCCAGGGATGGGCATCTACCACTTGTCTGGGCAACCTGTGCCAGTGATTCACCACCCTCATGGTAAAAAATGTCTTCCTTCTATCTAGTCTAAATCTTCCTTCTTTTAGTTTAAAACCATTTCACCTTGTCCTACTGCAACAGGCCCTGCCAAAAAAATTGTCCCTGTCTTTCTTATAGGCCCCCTTAAGTACTGAAAAGCCACAGTAAGGTCTCCCCAGAGCCTTCTCTTCTCCAGGCTGAACAATCCCAGTGGGGAAAAAGGACAATAATACAAACGTGTTAACTACAGATATATCCCTTCCTTCAGGATCTGTTTTCCTCTCAAAAATAAGCATCCAAACAAATCAGTTCAAGACAAAGGTAACATTGTCATACCTGAAAAAGTCAATATACATTTAACATTGTTCTCAGTTCAACCATCTGAGAAGAAACATCCAACAGCTTCCCATTAGTTTTTCATGTCTTTTATGCACCTAGCAATGAACCTGACACTAACCTAGGGCATGCTGGAAATACATTTCTGTCCCATCTCAATAGACTTTTGAAAGAAAATATCCCCAGTAAATCCCATCTGGTAAAGCTTACCTAATGGCTTCTTTTGATCCAATAATCTGTGAATATCTTTATATTCATGATAGTCATCATATAACAAATGATTGAACAGAGAATTTATCATTTGGGAAAGATGAACACAAATTCTGGTGCATTTTCACCAACTCCTGAAAGTTTTTCTCTCTAGAAACACAAGGATTCTTTCAAATAGAAAAATATATATTTAAAGCCTGAAGCAAACTATGTAAAAAAAAAAGGTCTACTATCCAGAAAGTATAACTAAAGAAATTCAGTCCAAGAATAAGGTGTCTTTGGAATAATTACCTTAATTAAAAATTAAGAAAAAAAAATACAAATGGATGCAATGGATTGTCTGCAATTTGATTTTTTTTAAAATATACATTTTATGTCAAAATGAAGTTATATTCCTCATGTAAGGACTGCTATACAACATACTATGTTTGATCTTATGCAGGGCTTGTAATTTCTAATTTTAGACCATGAGAGTAACTTTAAAATACATTGGTTTTGGAATTCCACCAGCAGATTGAATTTCTACTACCCTTAGCAAACTTTTACTCTCAGTAACTCTATGCAAAGACATTTTTTAATGCATCATTTTAAAAAGAGATATGACAAAACCATTTACATTTAAACAATAAAAATACATATTTCTTTATTCAGACACAAAATAAGATCCTGGCAAATGTCACAAACTCAATTGCTTTATCTAAATGTAATTTCAACATAATTAAATGTGATTACTTTAAAAGCTATTTCCCCACACACAGGTTCTGGGTTATGTTGACTTTGGTGCCAGATTTGCAGTCCTCTTTCCCTGAAGATGAAATCAGGTTCATATATTGAGATACCCAGAACAAAGGGTCTGTGAAAGTGGCAAGTGGGCAGTTTTACAGAGGGTTCTACTTCATAAACAAATCCTATCTCAGCCTCACTCCCACAAAACTTCTTTTTAGGTTGTTCCTGTTGAGATTCTACATGAGAACAATATTGAAAGATACGTGTAAATATGAAATGATGTAATACCTTCAATCCCAAGTAACTCCAAGATAATTGTAGAACAAGCAAGAGTAACAAGAAAAGGAGATTTGAACACTAATGAGACAGAAGGTGGTGGAATATATTTTAGGAGACACCACCATAAATAAATCTGGATCAAATAAACCATAAAAATCTAGACACTATTCTGGATCAAGTAAATTGAGCAAATGTCCCCAGCTTCTGCAACATGTGCTTTATGAAAATGGGTCAATGGGCTGGATAATGAGAGTTCTTGAAGTATCAGGAAAATTACTTAGTCCAATACTTTATCCACAGATATATTCTGAAAAGTAAAGAGGAATCTCCATCACTTAGAATTAACATTCCTCTCTAAGGGAATAATCAAGTACTCCAATAAGACAGAGATTCTTGAGATGTAAATATGGTGAACAACTTTCCTACTCACATTACTTTAGCAAGTACACAAGTAAAAAATGAAAACCTATTAAAGCTTCAAATTACTTACAGAGGAGAAAAACTAGTAACAACAATATGCTTTTTATTCAAGCCAAATAAAAATGGTTGAAAGGTATGTAGGGAAAATATTAATAATCACCATGTTAAAAATCACAAGGATAATGTATACTGAAAATTGTCAGAATCTCTTTATCTAGGAAAATAAATGCAAACCTGTCCTAAGATAAAGGAGATCTATTTGAAAACTTTTAGTTAAAAGATATTTAGAAAGTATTCTGAGAATAGTCATTGGGAAGAAAGCAATAAATTGCAAATACACACGATGTTTTATAGACACTAACTTATTTCTGTGGAGGGTCATGTAGTTGTGACATAAACTCTGAAAAAGAACAATTTATATTTATGTGGGTGAAACTTTGGAATAGGTGAGGACTGTGGACAATTTCTCTGTCAATATTCATCACCGTATTTATTCTTTCGTGTGACTCTCTGAAGTCTGCCCTGAGCTATTTTCTTCTGCAGAATTCTTCCACTGCAATAGTGATTTCTCTTCATCCAGCATTGCCCAATTCCTTACCAAGGGGACTGCTTCTCTGTCCTTGTGGAATCCTTTATCACCCCTATCCATCACCATCTGCACTTAAGTCCATACTTTCTACTTCCTTTCTTTTACCTTCAGAAAAGGTCTAAATAACTAGGTATACATGTATTCAACTACTGTAGCCTTTCTTCTTCTCCACCTCCCTTGCTTTTGCAAAGAAAAAGTCTTTTCTTCCTCTCCCCCTGCAACAATAACGATTTTGCAATTACTTATCAGCCAGGGTCAACTGTAGACATAAGCAAGATAAGTAGCTGCCCAGATCAATGTGCTGCCCAGGGTAACAAAATGTTTATAATACTACCCAGCTTGCTCTGCAGTGCTGGAAAAATCACTTTTTTCCTTAAACAGATGCTGAGGAAAAGGTCAGAGGCTGTGAATAATGGCCACAGGAGAGCTCTTGCTTTTTGCAAGGCATCAGCAGGGATAAGGAGCCCAACACTTCCCTCTTGGTTTGGCTTCATAACTCCAATGTACATTTTGCATCCTAATGTGAATGCAAACAGGAACAAAGACAACTTGAAAAGTGCTTTCATTTTGTCCAGCCTTCACCTAAAGGCATGAGACCACTGGCACTTGAGCACGTAGCTTTTATTTACATTGATTTGAAATTCTCACAGTAGGATTGTTTCTTTTACTCTGAGAAAGCTGGGAAACACCAGACATTTCTAAGGCAACCACATGAATAGTAATGAAAACTAAAACTAATTTAATGTTCTACCTGTTTGATTTCTATTAGCTGTCGTCACCTATGGTAAATACTTCTATATAATGTCTTCATATTTCTCCAGCATTGCTCCCAAAATTTTAATTTAGACAGTGTTTCAGTTTTCTATCCTATCATATATGATTCTGTGAGATGTCAGCAGATGTTTTTTCCAATGAACTCAAGTTTCTACAAGATCACGTCTTCATTTATTGTAAGTTTATGCCAACATATAATTTGCATTCTTAGTACCACTTCTTAAAACAGAAAGGTCTAAATCAAGGATTTTTGTGAATATAGCATCTCATTATTAAGAGATGTTAAAGAAATGTTAAAATATAGCTGCTGGTAAGTTACAATGATACTAGTTCCCAAGTCAAGTGGAATATTGCTTTTGTTATGGCCCATCACTCAATCAAATCTTAGAAGAAATTAGTTTGTGGGGTTTTGGCAGCATAAATCTCCAAAATCATGTCAGACAAACCAGTGTAAAGCCTGAACTTCTAGGTATATTCTGGCTTCTAGAAGTGAACAAGTGTCTTTTGACAGTCATTGAACTGTCTTCCAAATTTTGCAAGACTAAAAGGCTGAAAATTCAAAAAAGCAGCCTAGCTCAGTCTATACTTCCAAAGTCTGCCAAGTAATTGAACAATTAGTGACTTCTGATGCACAGAAATAATTCTTTTTAGTTACAGTACTTGATTCCAGAGCATTGAATCATCACAGAATTTTATACCTGCAAATCTGAGTGCCCAAGAACATAAATGATACTCCTACAAATTGAGCCTGATCTGTCTTCACAACAGTTGTACTCTCTTGTTTTGACAATTACAGAGTTGCTTAAACATGAAATATTTTATTCTCTATTCTGTGCATTTATACGTCTCATACTTACTCTCTTGAAGGTGTGGTTCACAGATTTGTTATCAAGATAATAACCAAGTTCTTCGAGGATCTCAGGACTAATCACATAGCATTAATTAAGATGGTTATATTATTGCTTTATTCTTAGCAATGGAGATAAATCTAATTTCCCCTAATAGCCAATAGATTAAAGCAGATGAAGGGTGATTCATCTGACCTATCCTAAACACTGGTTTTGGAACGAGATGAGCTATCTCTTGGAAACACTTTTTACTCTCCTCTGAGTAAATGACTAGTGGAGCACTAAAAATGTTCTGACTCGGGCATCTCATATTGAAACTCCTGAATTTCAGTTGAAACCAGGTGAAACCAGTTTTATGGGTTTTATGGTGCAAGTTCCATGGTCTCTTTCAAGCTCTACTTCCCATAATTCATGAAGGAGTCTGTTGAATTATCTACTCTGAAGCCCCACAGCAGTGATCCCATGTTTACTCCATAACAGCCTTTATTTCCTCGGGGAGTTCCTTGGTTTCTTGGACAGTCACTGAGAAAGGCTTTAAAACATGATTCAATTGCATCCAAAGACTTGCAACGTTGAATGAAAATTAAAATGATGTGTTGGGGTTTTTTTTAAATACTATTTCTATTTATTTTTAAGTCAGCCTCTGATATTGGGGACTCCACTAATCATCCCTTAAAAGTAAAAAAAACTCCTCAGACTTGTTTATGAGCCATGAAGAATCGTAAACCAAGACAAATTCCTTTTCCCCTGGAAATAATCTTTAAACTGTGGCTATGGGAATCTTTTCTGAGTGAAGCATTTCAGGACTGAAATAATTTATCTCCACAGCTATCACATCTCATGGCTTCATGGCTTTAAAGAAGAAGAAAGCAGTAAATGCTGTGCTTTTTACCTGAGGTGATATGATACATCACCTGGTGTAGTACTTGAAGTTAACCTCAAAGCAAAACTATTGTGCTTTATCCTTACTGCGTTTTTACCTTTGGAAGACTAATATGCATTAGCTGGTCTGAGATAAAAAAAAATAAACAGCTTTTAGAGCACCAAAATCACATTGTCACAGGGCAGCCTAAGGTGGTTTGAGCTTTGTGGCAGAAGAAGGGTGGTGGCCATGTTAGAAGCATCCACCCTGGGGATATGAATCAAACCACCTTCTTTAGGAAGCCAGAGGAAACCCACAGTGAAAGTAGGCCATTCTCCTCCATAATATATTGAATTCTGTGAAAACTTCACTTACCAAAATCCAGATAGTTTACATGCCTGCAATGGGGCTGCTGATATAGTCCTCTTTTTTTTGGTAGCATCTTACTAAATTTAATTCTACCCATCAAAAAATATATCCAGGAGGAAAATCTAGTAGTCAGGTGTAGAAATTGTTATATTTTTCTTCCTGAAGGATGGAGTTGTAATGTCTCAGCTCACTCAGTTCTTCAAGGATGAACAAACCCAGGCGTCTAAAGCAGAGAGTTTCATATAATGGATCCCAGTTTGTGATGAAGGTATAAAGTGATTCCTAACCAATAGAGTGCAATGGGAGAAATGCAGCCTTTCTAGTCTGACATACAATTCCCATTAAATGACACTTACTCATGCATGCACAGGTAAATTACAGCAAAGCTAAATTTGTTTTGGGCAATTTGGTGAATTCTGTAGCGTAATACTCTACACAAATAAAGAAGTTCATCAGCTGTTGAGAAGTTATTGATAAGCAGAATATTCTGCAGACCCCAACCATGAAATCACATAGCTATAACTGGTCATAACTCTGAATAATATTGCAAGAAACACCAAATACACAGAAGGGAATTGAAAAGATTCAGCCAACAAAGTCATTGAACAGTGTGCATGACTAAAACCCCGCTAAATAAGGCAAGTCACATCCCCAGAAACAGAAACTCTAACCTCATTAAGCAAGTATAAAACTGTCTGCAGTGATGGAAAACCACTTTGTGCTCCACCTAATAACACAACTGGAATCCACTTTGAAGGAAAATTGAGGCAAAAGCTCCTGTACAAATCAGGGAGACTGCAAACAAACAAAGCATTAAAGTAAAATTGCCCAAAAGAAGACAACAATAAGAATCTGTAATACCCTGAGCAGAACACAAGAAGGCACTTAAAGAGGCAATCAGAACTAATGGTGACATTAACTCAATAAAGGAATATACATCCAAAGAGTCCCTGAAGCAATCTATACCCAGTGAGTATGGCATCAGAGAAGCTGTATATTGAAAAATTAACACCCCATTACTGTGGAATGAGGACAATGTTCAGAGGCTTTATAAAAGCAAGACACAAAACTTGGCAGTTGAACTGCAAGGAGCCCTCACATGATAAAAGTTCAGAGGGAGGATGAAAAGTGAGGACAGATTGAAGTAACTTTTCCTTGGCATTGTCCATTAGAAGGATAACCAGGGAAGAGAGTAACTATCCAAATCCATCCCATGGAGGTCTTACATGTTTATATAGCTCAAGAGCTGAACCTCAGACAACTAGAGCTCATTAAACACTCATTTCTGTCATTGCATGCAAGTAATACAGGAACATTCATGTGTTTGCAGTGGCAAGAGTGTTGGTAGGGACTGGATTTCAATAAAATGCAGTGGATGCTGGAGAAAATCTATTTTGATATCTATCTTATTTATATTAGAAAACACATGGAAATAATTAATCCAACTTTATTTCTCCTTCCTTCTTGAGAACATCTCTCACATGCTCTGAGGACTACAGGTTGATATTAATTACTTTCAGCTCAGTAACTGAAGACAAGAGAAGGCTGACTAAAAGGTTGCTGATAACATGTTGATGAAGGTCTGTTTCCCAAACCTTTGGTCCAGATTGAAAGTGTGGCATGCCTTTGAATAGTTACTATTTGTAATAAAGGTCCTGTCTGTCCCAGTAGGTTCCACTAGTGTTTTCCCTCTGCATGTGAAGTGCTGGGGGCACCAAGTTGGAGTTGACCTGTGGATGAGTCACAGCCCAGCAGTGGGTTTTGTTCCCCAGGTGGTTTCAGGCCCCAGAGGCAGAACCTGGCCCAGCTGTGTGAGGCCCCACCTTCCCCCAGGTGATCATGGTTGGGGTGGTGGGAGAGGCTAGAGCTGGAACCAATCAGTTTGAAGAGCATTCTTGTTGATAAGGGACTTCTTGTTGAAGAGAGCTCCTGCTGGAGGCAGTTTGCCAAGCTGTCTCTTGGTGGTGTGTTCTCACTTGGCTGATTCAAGATGAAGAAGAGTGAAAAGATGAAGGTGATGTTGCTGAGTTTGGTGTTGGCCTGTGGTAGAAGCCTCTTTGTTTTGGTCTATTAATTGTCCGGTAGAACAAAAAATAATTCTTTGAGTACCAGTGGGACTAAAAGTGAGATGTCCATGTGAAAATCATTCTTTTGAGAAAGAATCTAACTAGATCAAAATCATACTTTGAAAGACTTGCCTATTTTTATTTAATCCTTGAAATTTCATCAATTTCATAAGAAATTTAAGACTTGATAGGAGAGAAGTGCTTTCCATATAGATCTATTCTTTAAATACTGATATAAGAAACTGTTATTTGAGCACTCATTTCTATCACCTTATGCATACAGTTGATAGGACGCTTAAGAACTAAATTCCTTTGAAGTAGAGCAATATCATCTCTTGGTAAATAAGTGTCAGATTCAATATTGATTCTTCAGTAGAACTGTTTATGGTAATTTTCATTTTTATTTAATATAAAGTCAGAACTTATCTTTTGAATTTGCCAACATCTCCAGCATAAACCCCAATGTTTTTTCATATAAGTTAAGGGTTGAAAGAGAAGGTAGCTGGAAAACCTCCTTGTCTTTCTTTGATATATGATAACTAAAAGGATGTTATCATTAAATAAATCAGTCACTTGGCTACATTGTGCCTTCAGATTCAGCCTATAAAGAAATCCAAGAAGCTAGCAAGATGTTATGGGACAAACAAAACATGTTTTGGTTATTTATACTGTGCAAAAAAAAGTCTATTTCTACTTTGATGCTAGTTATGTATATGTATTCATATGAAGGTAGGGATGGGGGATATTTAATGTCCTGTAGTTCTGGCACATGTTTCTTTTGTAGTGAGTTAAGAGCCCCTTAACCATGGTAAATCACATATAAAAAGATCTGCTAATAATCTGATTCTTTATTGCTCCTTCTTAAAGTTAGCTGCTGGTAGTGTGAATTATTATGCCTATAATCTCTATTATGCCTCTTTTGAAATAACTCTGCTCAAATAATCTTTCCGTGCACACACTTATTACATTTCATCCTTCAGTTTACATATCTAACATTGCATGTTATTTACTGTATTGATATAATGAGGGCAGAATGAATGAGGAAAAAGGATGCTATAGAACAAACTTAATTCTTTTACAAATGCAAACGAAACTTGGTTGTAGTTGCAGTCACTTTAAATTTTTTATACAAGGATTTGGCCTCTTAAATTGTGCTGAATTTCAGCCTTTGAACCTTAAACACTCTCACAAGCTTTGATCATTTGTTCCTACTTGCTCATTCTCAAGTGCCCCTTTGTCATCCCCATCCCAAGCATCTTTTCTTGAGCTGGAACTCAGTGAGGTTCATGGATGTTTTTCTCTAAGCCCTCTAATACTGTAATTATTGGTATATTTTAATGGCTCAGAGTAGCCCCTCTGTTAACACTGCATAGTTCTGCCTCTTAGCAGATCACAGCCTTTGCTGGTATTATAAAAAAAAAGTCTTATCTTCTTAAATGACTCAAGTAAATGACAACAGTTTAAACAGCACTTCACCAAAGGCTGCTTAATAGAAATCATGACAATTTAAGACATCATGCATGTAATCTCTAACCCTTTTTTTTCCTTTGCTGTTAGACATTTATTTTTATACAATAAGAAGTCTATTTTTCTCCTATGTATCTAAATATTTTGGCCCTTTTAAAAACACCTTTTCACATTGAACATACATGTCCTCTCAGGCTCATGTGAACTAGAAAGGTTCAGATTCTTTGGGAAGTGACCCAAATTGATTTGTCTTTTGATTACCCATTGCCCTCATGCAGAAAAAAAATAATATTTAAGGATGTAGGTGCTTTATAAGACTGGTACTACACATGAGTTTGTTTCCTCTTGCTGTCAGCATCAAATGAAACAGTTTCATTTTTATAAAATCTCTCAATGAACAGCATAGGTCTGATTAAAAAAATAATACATTTTTTAAATCACAAAAAAAATCAAACCAAATAAAAAAACCTCCTCAATGATCTCTGCCCTGGTTAAAGTAAATGTTAAATGTCATACTGACTTTCACAGAAGTAGAATTAAGGTAGGGCTGACCCTTTATTGAATACCTGAAGATATTGAAGATCTAGTGCTGGTGTTCCTTAACTCTGCTAGAATAAGTCATGTGAATGTTCCCTCCACTTCCTCAGTTGGAATTCAAATGTTACTAGTTTTCACATCTGCATCAGGTAGATTACCTGTAATAGTTATTTTCAGAGCTCTCATAAAAAAGCTCTTTCATGGAAATGTATGATTTATGAGTCTACATCACTGATAAATACAAATGCAATTAGAAACTATTTTTGAGATAGGGTGTCTCTCTCTGATGCCAATGTAATCAAGAAGTTTGTTAACCTTTAGATGAAGGTCAGGATTTTACACTATAACAGAACCAATAGCTAAAGTGGAGGAGAGCCTTAGATGAATTATTCTGCTTTATTTTTCAGATAGCAAAATTTCTGAAATTTTTTAATTCATAAGTACTTAAATATTGAAACATCATAAAATTTTTCTATCCCAATAAATTTTGACATTTCTGAAAAAGTCACTTTAGAAAGCATCACAAGGTTTAATTTCTTTTAGAATTTCCCTTTCTTCAGTAAATAACAAAATAATTTACCAAGTTTATTTTACCACAGATTAGCCAGGTGATGGAGTTTCCCAAAACTATCAGACCATAAGGTGTGTTTATGTGTTCTTGGGACAACCATTCCCTTGGGAAACGGGAGACAAATAAAAGCCAACCAACACAAAATAATTCTAAAGTAGAAACAGAAAGTTGTTTGAGTATTTAATTGAAATACTGAAGATGCTCATACTGAATAGAGGCAGGCAAATGCCAGCTGGGGTCTCTAGTAGCAGCTACAGTATAAAAACAAAACTTTGGGCAAGCAGAGGTACCAGCAGTACAGGAGGGATACTAAGGACTCAGCATTATGATAGAGGCTAAAATAGGATTTAAATAAATTTTAACACTTATTGCTAAGGATGTGTGATATTTTTGTGTTGTATCCTGACTGGTGTTGACTTTTGACTCACATGCCTTGATTGGGATTTCATCAGGCCAGCTCTGAATGTTTTCTACTTGTACATGTGATGTTCTTTTGACAGATGGATTTGTCTGTTTTCTCAGGTCTTGGGTTTAGCTTTTCAAAGTACACATGGGTTTCTAATGCTTCAGAGACGCTTTGTTGATGCTGGCCCTTTGTGTTAAAATCCTGGGGTTTACTTAATTCATTTTCAAGTCTCAAAGACAACTTTTTCAACATGAAAGTATAACATCCATAGCATTACCACCAAACTGGTGCTTTCAAGGGGAAAAGAGGAAGAACTTGCTTTTGGTTATTGTTTACTCATGAAAAGCAAGCCTCTGAGGATAAAATATATTTTCCTTCTCATAAAAGCAAAACAGAGCTCTGTGATTGACAGATGGGGGAAGGGAGTGGGAGAAGAGAGACATTAGCAAGGGAATCTCAATTGCTGCTCAATGAGGGCACCATCTGAAAACCTTTTCAGTTAAAAGTAAAGTTTCTATGGAAATTGATTCAGGGAAAATACAGCCTAGTAAAAATTAAGAATTCAGTGTTATTTCAAGCTATGTATGTATTTTAAATTACATGCCTATTTCAGTGCTGATAACAGAAAATACTGATGTTTAAGATGCTCCAAGCTAAAAAGTATAAATATGTGTGTGTATCTATACATTTTTTTTTTCTGTGAAAGCCATTGATTCTGGAGCTGTTACAACATTAACCTAGAACTCTTATTTGCACATCTGGATATAGTAAAGGTGTAAGTAAAGAACTGAGAATGCTTTACTTTTCCCTCCCTCAGAATAGCTGCAGTTAGAATTAGAAGCTTCTCTACTCATATCTCTGAATATCTATTGACCTTCCTGAAGAAGATCTTGGTTGGCTTCCCACTTTAATTTTTATTTCTAAAGTTAAGACTGTCACATTTTAAGAAAACAAGTGATAAGATCAAGTGACAAAATATGAATAGTGAGTTACAACATTATTATATATTGGGCCTTGTCTGATTAGGAGGAAATGCTGGTGATAACTTTGTTGCTTTTATGGAAACAATTTTTTAAAGAAAATTTCTCTTCATGAAAAGGAATGCAGCATGGGAAATAATATGAAACCAAATTTATGGAGTGAAAACCCCAGCCCCATTCTGATTCAGTTACTGAGGGAAAAGGAAAACAACAACTTAAAAATAACATCAAGAACTCTATTTTCTTAGAAAATACCTTGATGATATCTATGTGCAAAAGTAACAATATTAAACATTAATTATGCTGATGACATTGTGTGGGTTTTTTAGATTGCTCTCATGGAATTCATGCCAGTAAAATCAGGTGACTTTGATTCCTCCTTTAGTCAATATACATATAGAAGAAGTAAGAACAGCTTCCTTGCTCAGCCATGCTTCTGCAAACATGCTACCCCCAGATACCTTTTTTTTTTTTTCTGTATTTATCTTTCTGGTTTTCACTATCCTGCCTCTTCCTTTCACATTCTCTGTTCTAAAATTTAATCCCAGCAAAGTTTCTGGAATTCATCGTGTGATCTGTCAAGAATTTTTGGATTTCAGTTAGGGGTGGAAGCTGTCAATTAAGCCTATTAATGTATATAATAATGCATACAGTGTGTACCTAATACAGTGTTAGCCACAACCTTGGCCAGATGCCCACCCAGCAACTCTCACTCCTGCTCCTCAACAGGACAGTGGTAGAAAATAAGATGAAGAACCTCATGGGTTGAGGTACAGACAGGGAGGTCGGTTGTCAGTTACTGTCACAGATGTTCCCCCTGCACTCTGCTGAGTGGTGTAAAGGGCATGGGGAATGGTGGGCAATGGTCAGTCCATAATAGCTCCTCTCAGTGAGAAGACAGCAAGAAAGGGATTTTTTTTTTAATGTGTGTTATAATTAGGAGTTGCTGATTCCTTTTAGCTAGTAAGTGTTGGAGATGCCAGCNAAAAGATTATACTTATTCTACAGTATGCAAAAACAACATTCTGCAGCATTTTCTACAACAGTGCAGGAGTACTAGTATTTATTCACCCAGAATGAGGGATTTTCAGCAAGGTGAGAGATGAAGTTGACTTTGTTGCTGTTGGTATATTCTGAGTTAACTACAAATTCAACCAGTTCCATTTCAATAATGTAAACACTAATTATCAGGCTCTCAGAAGAGCTAAATTGTGTTTTACTGATGACCTTGTTCCTGTTTATAGACTTAGTGGCCTGGAGGCAGAATCTGTGAGAGGAGGAGGAGGAGGGCTGTGAGAAAAGTGGACGTAATGATACAACAAACCTGAAACATGCCTTCCCCCAAGCTAGATGAATCTATTAACATTTCTTTCATTTCCATATTTCTTCAAAAAAGTTTGCTACAATTTCCCATAACAGAGCTGTCTGCGGTAACTTGACATTTCAGTTGTGAGACCCAGCTCTTGGCAGGAATTGCTGTAACCTACATCTACCTTGGTCAAGCCCCCTTCATGTCTCTGCAGCTATCCATATTTTTCAGCAGCTGGTTTATTTTGGATGCTGTTCAATCATTTCTACCTGCAGACTTTTCACCATGGGGACATTTCTCAGGGTCTACATCTGGTGGATTTCTGATATGTCTTAATTGTCTTTTTTTTTTTCTTGAGAAACAATTCTTCAGAATACTTCAAACTTTCTGAAAAAATAAAAAACAAAAATAGAGTGCTGGCCTTAGGAAGGCAGAGAAAGAAATAACAGGAGTATTTTCAATCTTGGCTTGGTCCTCTGGAGTTGGGATTCCAGAGAAAGGTCAGGGACCACATACTGACAGGTCCACTAATCCTTCCCCCTTGTAAAACTCATCTGAGAATGGGGAAAGCAAAGTCTGGCTGTGTAACAGTGTGTGTAAGCTCCAGAGTGAAAAAAGTAACTTGTGTCTGTTTTCTGAGAGCTTTGTGGAAGTCAACAATTTTTCTCAACCCAACCCAGGGACAGGGCAGCTGTGAACTGATCCTTACTGAATGGTGGCTGTTGATTGAAGGTATCTTGCTGATCATGTCATTTCCTTAATAAAATAATGCAGCATCTGATCTGGAACCATTTCTCAGCTCTTAACCAAGGGGAATTTCTCTGGAAAACCTTTCCAGCCTCTAACTGGTTATAGCATTACAGCATGTGAATGCCATTTTTAGCATGTATACCTCATTGCTTATTACAAAATAATACGGAATTTACTCTAGTCATAGAATCATAGAATGGTTTAGGCTGGAAGGGACCTCTAGAGGTCATCTGGTCCAACCTCCCTACACAAGCAGGGACATCTCTACCTAGGGCAGGCTGCTCAGAGCGCCATCAAGCCTGACCTTGAAGGACTCCAGGGATGGGGCCTCCACCACCCCTCTGGGCAGCCCATTCCACTGATCTATCACCCTCAGCTTAAAGAACTTTTTTCTAATATTCAGTCTAAATCTATCCTTTCCATTACTCCTTGTCCTTTTGAATAGGCCTTCATGGGAATGAAAATATAATTTAGTCATCTAGGCTGTCTACAAGAAGTAGAGCTGTTCTTTCCTTATTCCTCTGAATAGTCTGTTATTCTTTTTTTAAAAGTAGGTATTAAAGCAGGGATTGGAGCAGGGGTGGGGTAGGGAGAAGGGAAGACAACAATAATAACAAAAAAGAACCAAAAGCAACCTACTAGTTGATACTAGTTTTTATACATTTTTAGAATGATAGAAAAGTGCTAAACACACTATAGGCTTTTATTTATTTTATAAACTTAATGTCTGTATCTTTTTTAGCTTCTGTGTGGCTGTTCTATCTCAGATAATAGGCAGAACCTCCCATGGTTAAACAGCATTTTGGCTGCTGCTCCTGTCAATCTCATACAAGGGGTCATATACATGTCTCAATCTGCAGCAACACTCCCACTGATACCAATAGCTCAGAATCTGTAAATATAGTATCCAGGATAAACTCTGAATATACATTTAGTTTCATCACACATTTTGTAATAGACATTCAAAAGCTGTATTTTAAATTTATGGTCTTGCTGTCTTTTTCTCACTCAAACTAATAATGAATATGGCACTAACACAGAAGGAGGTGACACAGGGAAATAATCCTGCAGCTGACTGACATAAATTTGCTAATGTTTTAATTCTGGTTTTGAATGATTGCTTCCTTAAATCTCATTCTTCTTGTCTATTTGCCACAAATACTAAGGATGTTATTCTATTCCTATTTTCCCTCTTTAAGAACAGTTACAGGAAATATAAGTATATAGGTAAATAACCACAACATTTATAAGATATTAGGGTTTCATTTGCCATTCATTTACCTGATCGCAACAGCCATCTTCTTTTTTTTTTTTTGTATTAATAATAAGTAAATACAAATCTGTAATCTTCGCTTTCAAGAACAACATGAAGTTATTTGGGATAACTAGAATACCAAAAATAGGCAATAAAAATTGTTCATAAAGCAATAAAAAAGCCCAATGCTCCCTGGTCTTAGTAAGAAGTGAAGTGTAATCTGATTATTTCAGGATTCACCACATTACTTCATTTTAGTATTAGGACAATGTTAGCATTAAGGTATTTTAATTTCTGGGTAAAATAGATGGGTTTGTTTATTTAATTTTTTTATTAAGTTTAAGTACTATTTCAGATCCTTAGCTTAGGTACAGCAGCAAAATTCCATGTACAAAATGGACATATTTTAATTTACATAACTGGTATTTGATATGTTTAGATCGACTTGTTATGTAAGAGTATTTTGGTCAAGTTCTTCAATTTCCACATTTCTGAGTAGCAAACTTTTCACATACATATATATATTAAGACTAAAATCTTCTAGAGCACTGAAAAATAAATGTTAAAAATGTCTTGAGTTTTTTCATCCTCAATTTTTCTGTGTAATCAACCCACTTTCCGGAATTGCCCCAGTTAGATTATGCTTTAAAATGTAAAGGTATAAAAGGCATGGGGAAAATGTTAAGCTAAAACAACAGTAACTTTACATTTATTCCTTTAGGTCTTATGACCTTACTTGATAACTTTCCCAATATTTTTAAATACTTTCTCTCTTTCATAAGTTTATTTTTTTGAGTAGGAGACAAAAGACTGAAGTGACTGGACTTTTATTCTGAAGATTATAAAATTTAAAAGTCTGGAAAAAATACACATTAATTTCTTGTACATGTTACACGCTTTTCTGAAGTCTCTTTGCCATACGAATGATTAATGTTACTGTAATATGTGAGAGAAGGTGAGTGAGAGATTGGGCAGAGAGCATTTTGGGATGGGGAGAGAGAAGGGATGCCCTTGGTCCTAGCCATGACATTTGTTTTGTTTCATGCCTTTGGATGAGTTCAGGAATTAGAGGAAATCAAGAACTATATATGGATGCTCAAGAATGACAATGGAAGCAGATATAGAGAGGACTAAAGCTTTACCCAACACTTTAACTAGTGCTGAACTGGAAATTTATTTCCCTCCGGCTGAAGCTGTAGCAGAAATCATCTGGACAGATGCCAGAAGGAATAGGTCAATAGTACAATAAGGAATATTTTTCCCAATTGGGATGTCTTTATTGGACAACACTGCAATATGCTGCCTTCACCAATATTTAAGTCCCTATTGAAAGAATTAAGAGTACATAAAAGTTATTCTGACTGAACTTATGCAGCATATGCCTGAGCATAAAAAAAGTCCCTGTGCTGCCTCCAACCTACTTCCCTGACCTGAAGTGTTGTTTCAAGGCAGGATGAAAGGATAATTCTTCCTCTAAGCCCTTTCATTCCACAACCTCTCTGCAGGGATTTCCAATAAAGGAGTCAAATTATTGTAGCATTTTCTGTGAAGTGGAAACTTAACTTGTTCCTACCTACTAGGAGACGCAGCAATCAATCCAGCTCACTAAGAGGAGCTGGCAGCACCAGCAGCTGTCCAACAGCAATCAATTAGCTTAACTCAAAGAAGAAAGGGGAGTTCCCACAGCCCAGCACTACTTTGAGTTTTGTCTCCTCAGAAATGTACAGTGAGGGGCATTTAAGTCAAATGAAAAAGCTCTAAGTTCTAAATAACGAGCCATGACTCCTGATTTCCCGTTCTCTAAGAATGTCACTCTGCTTTAAAACAGTGCATACCTATGTCTATACATAGCAATAGCATTTTTCTGCCATCAGTTGGCCCCAAATGTAAGCAGTGGCTGTTGGCAGTTGGAGACCAACCTCTGCAGGGCATGGGAACACAACTGATTTGTTACCTTGGCATATTTGTTGCTTGCTAGAGGCTCAGGTCTGGAATGTTACAAAGAAATGGCTGAGGCTCACGCAGTCTGCAAGTTATTATCCCTTGTTGCTCATCCATATGGAGACAAATGATGCCATTGGGGAGACCTTTAGTGTGTTATGAATGATGCCAAGGCCCTTGGGGTGAGGATGAAAAAGCATGCGAATGCAGGCAGTGTTCTTGATCTTGCTGGTAAAAGGAAAAAGCTTAGGTAATAGGGTCCTGCAGGAAAACCCTGGCTGCATGGCTTGTGCCGAAGCAGGACTTCATCTTCTAAGAGCTTGGGATCATTTCTGAAAAATAAAGACTTCTGGAGGGGGAAAAAGGCATGGGGAAGATATAAAGTAGGACAAAAGCTAATTTTTGTCAACAGGCTTGCTAACCCAGTGAGGAGTGCTTTAAATTAGGTTCATCTAAGGATGGTAACAGTAGCTTAAATAGTCATGGAACACTCCCCATGTAGAAAGCTCTTACTCCTGCTCTGAAAGCTTCATGACTAAGGGACCATCACAAGTGTTGTGTGTGTATGCAAACTCATGCAGCCTAGGAAACAAGAAGAAAGCAGAAGCCTCTGCACAGTTGCAGAGCTATGATCTTTTTGAGATTAAAACATGAATGGGGATTTCAATGACTGGACTCAGGCTCTTTAGGAATGACAGGGAAGATGGAATGGGTGGTTACACTCTAGGCAAAGGAGTGGCTTGAATATGTGCAGGCAAGTGGATGTATGTGATAGCAAGTGTTTTACAGATTAAAAACAGTTGACATCAAGGTAGGTGGTATGGACAGACTGCTCAAGAAGAACCTTGTTACAAATGGAAGAAGCCTCATGATTACAAGCACTGGTGCTGATGGAGGACATTAATCACACTTAATTTTTGGAAGGGCAACATGGTGGCATGATTCACATTTATGGGGTGTATTGATGACATAGGGGACCAACAAACCAGCTGTCCTGTGTTGCTGACTTGCAGATTAGGAAGAACCAGTTAGAGCTGTGAAGGCAGAGTGCAGCCTTGGTAGCAGAAATCTTGAGACTGTGAAGTTGAAAACCCTGAGAGAAGTGAGTAAGACTTATAGTAGGATTACAGTCCTGGACTTGAGGACAACAGATATTGGCTTGTTAAGGATCTGCTTGGCAGGATCCTGAAGGATAATGACCCAAGGGACAAAGAGGCCCAGAGGAACTACTTGATATTCAAAATGACCTCCTAAAGCACAAGAACAGCGTGTTTCAACTTGAAGAGAGTTACAGAAGTGGCAGAAGGCCAGCACTGATGAACAAGAAGCTCCTAACCAAGCTCAAATGCAAAAGAAGTATGCAGAAGGTAGAAGGGGGGATGAGTTACCAGGGACGGATACAGAGACATTGCCTGAGCATATAGGGTTGGAGTGAGAAAAGATAAACCTCAGAGTTGCAACTCACACAGGATATGAAGGGCAATGAGGACTCCTATAATACATTGTATGCAAAGGGAAAGATGGGGAAAATGTAGTTCCACTGCTCATTGGGGTCAGATAACCAGTGACAAAATATACAAAAAGCCTGATGTATTCAGTATATGGGTTTTCCTTCATTTTTACTAGTAAGATGAGGCCTCAGGTCCCTGGAACTAGTGGTAGAGTCTGTGAGAGTGAAGCATTTAATTACAGGAGAGCAAAAAAGTTAGCAGTCATTTGAGGAAATTTCAGTGCATTGGGCTAGATGCAATATATCTGAGGGTGCTGATGAAGCTGATAAATGTCACTACAAGGCCACTCTCAATTAATTTTGAAAGGTCACGGCAATCAGAGAAGGTTCCCAATGACTTCTTGTAAATCTCACGCCTGTCTTCAAGAAAGGCAAAAAGAGGATCCAGGGAACTGTAGGCTGCTCAGATTCAACTCTGTCCCTGGAAAGACTATGAAATAAATCTTCTGGGAAGCCACAATCCAGTACATGAATGACTGTGGACACCCAGCATGATTTAGCAAGGACAACTTTTATCTGAACAATCTCATAGCCTTTGATGCCAACTAGTCAGTGAACAGAGGAAAAACAGTGCATGTGAAAAACTGACTGTGAAGTTCAGTGGTTGGCACCAGGGCCAACACTGCCAGTGTCTTTATTAACAATATAGATGACTGGACAGAATGCACTCTCAACAAATTAAAAATTAAGGGGAGCAGTCAATGTGCTGGAGGTCAGGACTGATATTTTGAAGGACCTTGGAGAGCTAGAGGAATTAGCTGACTTCCTTGAGTTCAGCAAAAGAAAATGCAAAGTCCTCCATCTGGAATGGAATAAATCCACGTGACAGTAAAAGCTGGATATGGACTAGCTGGAAAGCAGATTTGCAGGAGAAGACTGGGCAGTTCTCATTGACAAGTTGAATGTGAGCTGGGTGTGCACTCCTATGGCAAAGAAGACCAAGTGCACACTAGACTGTTAAGAAGGGCAGCCAGTGAGTCTTCCTGTCTGTCTGACACTTTTGGGAAACTCCATCTAGAGTACTGTGCACAGCTTTGAGCTCCACAGTAAAAGCCAGACATTGACATACTGGAATCCAGTGGAGAGCCACTGAGATGGGCAGGGATGGGAGCACAAAAAGGACAAGGAGAAGCTGAATGAGTTGAGTTATTCTGTCTGAAGACAAGGCAAAATCATATTGCAGTCTACCACTATCTAACTGTGCAAAGAATAGATTGTTCCCACCTGGTTCTGGCTTACTTACTAATCTTTCAGCACATCCCCCATCACAATCTGTAAGGGAACACATTCTGACTGGAAGATGAAACACTCAACTAAATTGCCATCTGAAAATAAATATGATTTGAGGTTATGGGCACTACATAATGCAATTTCACAGAGAAAGGGAGTTTCTCCTTCCTGCTTGAGGGACATGCCCCTTCCAGTAAAACTGAGCAGCCAGGGATAGAGTCCTGACAGGCATTTTCTTCTGCAGCTGCAGACAAGTCAGGGATTACCTTTGAATCTGTAACACTTTATATAATGTAGAAAAGCAAGTGCAAATTAACATTTATACATTTTTTTTTATTGTCTTCATCTGCAGTATTAATAAACTTGTACTTTCTAATAAGTTTTCTCTGTCTTATGCCTAGCAGCATCATTCCCTTGGCTCATGTGTTTCCAAATAAATGTCACTTGTGCTGAAACACCTGCTACTGGGAAGAGATGTTCAAGCTGTTATGTTACTATTAGCCTGAAAAGGTGCTTATTGTAACTGATGCTGGTTTTTCTCCTTGTTTAGGAATTACAATTTTTCACCTTCCCAGAACATTTTACTGATACTCTCTTAAAATAAAATTACATTGGTGTTAGATGGCTGTAACTAAGTCTAGATCTCTAGATTTACTAGATAACTTTAACAATAGATTTCTTGCTAAAATTAAATGCCAAAGCTTGAGACAGAAAACCTGGCTTCTACTTTGTACCATTGGTAAGGTGACAATTCACTGAGGACTGTGAAAAAGTTTTGTTGGGGGAAAAAAAATAGACTTTAAGTGAGATGCTGTAGTTTTTACATTGTTTGAAACAGTGTGAAAAGTAATACCTCCTACCTCATAAATGCTACAGCATAGACTGTCTGGATCACCTTGGATCAAACAGTGTCTTTGGCTCTTTAGATGGACAAGGTTAACAAATTGTTTTCTTGTTATTGGCTTTGAGAAGAAAATCACTCTGAGAAAAGCCAAACAAAATAAGACCTGACAAAAGATACAGATTACAAGCGAAAACAGGCACACAGGGAGCTCTACACCCACCTGCAGGTATTTCATCATGAAGAAGAGTGGAGCTTCATGAGCCTTTCTGAAAATTCATCACTCAACTGTAGGAAAAACTAACAACTAGTAAAATTTATTCAACTTGCTCTTTTAGTAGTAAATGTCACTGGTAAAACAGGAGGCAAATTAACAGCTATTTGACAGCTTGTTACAAATCAGCACAACAATTGGGATATGAGGTTACAAAACCAGAACCATGCCTCTGCATGTGATCTGTTTCTTCCCTACCCTCCTTCCTCCTCCCTGTCCCTTCTCCCTGCCTGCCTTTGTATTTCTTTTCCATTTAAGCAAAAGATTTGAGTTTTAAGGGGTAATAATATGCCTAATGACTTCAGTAAGTCAGTCTCTGCAAACTCCTATGTTGCTAACACAAATGCTAACATGTTTAGTGTCAGCATTTGATAGAAGTAGACAAAGATGTATGACAAAGGCATATGACAGTAGGTGTGCCCTCAGCGGGGGCCGTGATGGCAGAATCAATAGTAAAGACATTTTAAAGTTACAAAGATTTTGTATTATTATTGTCATACTTCTACTCCCCCTCCAAAAGACACCAACAAACAAAAAGCTGCTTAGAACACTGCACATGGACAGAGTACCCAAGGGGCAGAAACTTAGCCTAGATATTTGCATTCTGATTTTCGTTTCCTTTTAATCCACTTTCCATCTTGATTGCATGAGGAAATGCAGAGAATTTTACTAAGGCTCAGAAAACATTTCAATTTTTGGAATAGGATTTTGCTTTGTCTTATCCAGTTACACTTAGCACTTGCTGCATCTTTTCTAGATTCTGGGCACATTCATCTTCTCCTGAAACCAGCTCATTTATTAACTCACTGCCTTCAGTTCCAGATGCTGAAGCTAGATGGATTTAGAGTATCTGTTCAGTTCTGTTCCATGATCGATCTGCTCATCATTATAGTAGCTGGAATTGGATGAAGTTTGGAAGGTGAATAAGTACTTTGCTTATATGATTAATTTGTATATAGTTCTACCTAAGATACAGCATGTAGCTGTTCTGTGTACAGTTCTTCTGCCTTCTATATAGTAGGTTCACATATATTAGGCAAAATACACAAATATTAATATATCCCTAAGATACTTTCAGTAACTTGTTTCCAGAAGCTGTTACAATGATCACAAAAAGCTAATACTTTGTTTTAGAAAACAAAACAATATTATTCCATATGCCTTATGTGTGACATATGCAGTTACATATGTTAATGTATGGGCGCACAGCAGATCACAACAATACATTTGAAAATCACTTCAGTTTCTCACAGTGAACTGAAGTTTGCTGACTTACTCTGCTTTCTGTGTTTAGCATTATCTGATTTGGT
>VYZX01030865.1:66679-151687 GCA_013401335.1 Brachypteracias leptosomus | reverse complement strand
GAAGGAAAAATGCCCTGAATTCCAATGAAAAACTACCTTTCTCTCCCTCAGAGATGGCCTGGGTCAGCTTCATGCATTTATTTAGGGGGTTCTACTGATAATCTTCTTTCTGTCTTTGGGCTTGGTGATTAATTCTTTTTATTCTTTGGTGCATAAATAAAAACACCTAACAGAATAGCTGAATGCTTGTGCTGTTTTTGCAGGGTGTGGGTCAAAGTGACTTATTTGAAAAGTATGCTGCTCTGTCAGAGAAGACACTTTAGGAGGAATCCATGTTTTCTCTGAGTACTCATTCACAACCAGATTTGTCCTGATTTTTTTTTTTTTTTCCAATATCTTTAGTTTTTTTAAGCACAAATTAACTAGTGCATTCCAAAAAAAGTTACATGGTATTAAACCCCATGAATAGTAAGTAACTTTCCTCAAAAGATCAAAATGCCCTATACAGAGTTATATTAGTTAGGAAGTCACCTCAAAATAATTCTCTAATTTTTGTTTCAAAAATATCCTATGACTTTTCTTTTTTTTCATCCAGATGTTTTGCAGTAATTTACCAGAGGAGCACAGTATGTGACACTAGCAAGAATTTGTGCTAAGTGCTACCTTTATTTTTATCAGTCTCAAACAAGATTCTTCAAGTAACGTTTGTGTACCCAAAGAGAAAAAAAAATAAATCATTCAATAAATTTAAAGCTATTAAATCAAGCAAATACATTTACAAAGAACTGGAGCCAGTGGGTTGGTTGTTTTTATATGAGATGTCTGAATTATGTTGACAATCTAATAATGTGCCTGAGTAGCTAAAGGCTGATACAGGCCTGCAGGAGCCAGTAATGTTGCTGTAACATCTTATAACATTAAGGGCATCATGGAGATAAATGAGTCTAATGTAGTCTGAGAATGAACATCTCCCTTGGTTTAAAAAATAAGTTAAATATAAAAATAAATATTGTGCATTTACTATTTATATCGAGAACCTTGCACGCAATATATATGTATTGCTCTATGCAAGTTGTTGAGGGAAATATTGGGTAAAATTTTTCTGCAACAAAAAATATAATTAGCAGAGGGGGGAAACACCATTTTCTCTTGTTATCTGACCATAACTATTACTTTAAGCAAAATCGAAAAAGTGACATTATATGGCAGAAGTAATGAAGTGTGGGTGGAAAATCAGCTGAGTTGACATGCAAAATGAGACACTTTGGGACTGCCTGTGCTTGTAAATGAAATGCAGTCAAATGCTCTGTAAGGAATCTCAGGAAAACTGATTTTGTACAAGTTTGAGCTGTAGCATTTATTAAACTAGAATAATTATTAAGTATTGCAATTTCTTCTTCTATTTCTTTTTCTTCTTCCAAGCTATAAAGTAGTTTAATTCCGGGAAAATATTTGTTATAAATCACAGGATGTTAGGGGTTGAAAGGGACCTCTGGAGATCATTGAGTCCAACCCCCCTGCCAGAGCAGGACCACAGAATCTAGGGCAGGTCACACCGAACACATCCAGATGGGTCTTGAAAGTCTCCAGAGAAGGAGACTCCACAACCTCCCTGGGAACCTGTTCCAGTGTCTGTAACCCTTACATTAAAGAAGTTCTTCCTCATGCTGAGGTGGAACTCCCTGTGCTCTAGCTTGCAGCCATTGCCCCTTGTCCTGTTGCAGGGCACAAGTGAAAAGAGGTTGTCCCTTTGTTCTTGACACCCAAGCCTCATATATTTATACACATTAATTAGATCCCCCCCTCACTCTTCTCCTCTCCAGACTAAAAAGCCCCAGGTCTCTCAGCCTTTCCTTGTAAGGCAGGTGTTCCAGTCCCTTAATCATCCTCGTAGCCTCCTTTGGACTCTCTCGCAAGCTTATTTATGATATGGCAATTATTATTTATTTTTATTTCCAAGCAATGAATTATAACTTACATTTTGTCAGCGTTCTAGATAAATGTTGTTAGGAACTAGTTAATAAGATAGAGATTATTTACATTGTGTCACTTATCCCTTTAAATACAATTATAAATATGCAACCACACACCACATGATTGATCCTTGTGTTCAGAATCTCATGCCAACTGTTATGCTTCATTAGCAGAAGTAACAGGAAGGAAAAAATAAAGCAGCATAAAACACAGAAGCAGAGCTTAACAATTTTCACCTGTTGAGGCAAAATAATCCTGAACACAGCATCAAAGAACCACAGAAGTGCTGAGGCTGGGGAAGCATCTCCAGAGACTGTTCAGTCCAACACACCTGCTCAGAACAGGGTCACCTACAGCAGGCTGGTCAGGGCCCTGTCCAGTTGGGTTTTGAACATCTCTTAGGATGGAGACTGCACAAACTCTCTAGGTAACCTGCTCCAGTGTTTGACCATCCTTACAGTCAGAAAAATTGGGTCTGGTTTATATTTTTTCCTGTATTTGTGTCTGTTGTCTCTTGTCCTGTAACTGGCTACCAATGAGAAGAGTCTGGCCTCATCTTCTTTACTCCCCATAAATTCCAATGATAATGTGCCTTTTTTCATCCTTATATTGCTCATATGTCAGAACCAGGCTGGGACACCAAGATGGATTAGGAAAACAGGAGAAAAAGTAGTAGCTTAATTATTGAGATTAAAAATAAAGAACAGCGATAGTTGTATACTGCCTGAAGATAATCAGCCTCTCCTTTTCTCATTGGCTTTTTTTCCCTTCACCATCCATGGAAATGGGAGAGGGTAAGGAAGAAAAAACTCCTGTGTTCCTGTTCCGTTAATTACTGTTGCATATTAAATTGTTTTAATAGCTGTCCCAATGAAGACAAGAGTCCTAAGGTACTTGATTAGCTGGTGGGGAAAGTCAGCTTCCTACTACCTGACATTGCACCATAATTTCCACTGGGTGTACTAATACACAAATTACATTGGAATTGCTTCTCTGTGTGTGTGTTTATGTAATTACACAAGTACCATCAGTACAGCACTCTGGAGGTGCCAATATTTGCTGTTCTTGCAAAAAAAATAAAAATAATATTGATCTGAAATGAAGGCTAAGAAAAGGAATAATGAGATAGGTAGCACTGAGGGGATGGTTATTCCTGATGAAGCTTGTAGTTAGCTTACACATAATTTTTATTGCTATAGAAGGAAGTTGGAAGCAGAAGATATGGTGTAACACTTCTATAAAGGGTCATTGATGAAGATCAAACACTGTACAATTCATAGAATCATCAGGGTTGGAAGGGACCTTAAAGACCACCTAGTTCCAACCCCCCTGCCATGGGGTTCCAACCCACTTCCCACTAGAGCAGGTTACTCACAGCCCCATCCAGCTTGGCCTTAAAAATTTCCAGGCATGGGTCTTCCACCACCTCTCTGGGCAACCTGTGCCAGTGTCTCCCCACCCTCCTGGGGAAGAACTTCTTCCTAACATCAAATTCCTGTTAGGGTGACAGGAAAGTATTGATAGGACGTAGTCTTGACTGTCCAGCTCGGGAGAAAAGAATTGCATACAGGTTTAATGACATGCCTCTAAAATCATCTGCTTTCCAGCAGCCTGAAGAAAAGAGATAAATGCAGGATATTCCATTGTATTTAAAAGAAAGTAGCAATGCAGTTTTCTTGCCTGGATAGGAAAGATATAAAAGGTTATCATCTCCTCCTTCCCATATTTGAGCCACATTGTATATCTTGTTTTTCTACTGAGCTTTGTAGACACTCATCCTGTGATGAAGTAATATACCCCAACTACAGCCTGTTCTAAGACATAAATTCATAGCAGAGGTTTTTCTTATTGGTTTCAAATACCTAACCTTGAATTTTATACTGCTGAACTTTCACCCTATCTTTTTTATGCTTTAAGTCATTTCTGTTTTAGCAATTAGCCCAAAATACATATCACCAACTAAATTGATGGGCACACATATATTTTATTCATTCATCTCACTGACTAAAATATTATAAAGCTCTAGTTTAATACAGAGTGCTGGGAAACTCTGTAACATTTCTGCCTCTTGGTTATTTCCTTTTCCAAGCACATCCCAGAAATACTGAAGCTTCTTTAATAATTTTCCCATCCTTTCTCTAAAGCCTAAATCCCAGCTTCTTCAACTTCCCTTCCCTTGTGACACCCTCTTCTTTGAATCTATGTAAATTTAGAGATTACATTTGCCTGCTATCACATTCAACACTATTTTTATTAGTAGTATTTCTTCTGGAATATGTACCTTTAGAAGCTAAAGTCTGCCATAATAAGGAGGGCTCTCAGGGCTATTAGTATTTCTTTTAATATTTCAGTTTTCTGTCACAAATAGGAGTTTATAGAATATTTCTACAACTATACTTCTTTACTATCCTTCCCTGAAGAGATTTAAAACTGCCTTCTGTTTTATTCATGCTGTGTTTGGGTTTTATTAATGCTTAACATGTCATAAGATCCTGCTACTTTTACCTTCACTTCTCACTTCCCTGAATAGGATATATATATTGCTACTCTAATTCATTCCTGTTTATTTATTTATTTTCTTCTTCCATTCATCTGTTATCCTCTAAAGTGTCTGTGTGCCATATTTACAACTTGCAATTCACATATCAACATTTTGTATTCTTGGGACACAGACAGAGAAGAGAATTTAGCTGCTGTTCCCTTTTCCTAAGTGACTAAGATCTTAAATCACTGAAGTTTTAAATGTCCTGCCCACACCTCCCTCTTTACCTGTGCTCCCTTCAAAGTCTGACTGGTTGATAGCTTTGAATGGATGTTACAAGTCTTCTGTGAAGTATTGTATTTTGGTAAATATACCACAAAAACTGCTTTATGGGATTACAGTGAGGGGTATATCTGTAGATTTTCCCCAAAGTTTAACTCAGTGAGCAATAATATGATTATGAATAAAGGATAACATGTCTTTCAATTCACTTTATTGCTCTTTTCATAGAATTCAAACTTCATAGGGGCACAATGAACACCTTGACAAAGATCACACACTATGAGCCCTTATCAAAAACTGTATCTTAAAGAAATTGAAGCTGTTATGCAGTAACTCTAAACAGTATGGTTCCTAAACACACAGCTTAAGGAGGATACCAGTTTCAGTCTTACTATTTAGCTTCAAATGTACATAAAGGCAGCTTGTATCTTGCTCCTTTCTACAATCAGTTATCTTCCTTCTGTGTACACAAAATAAAATCAAAGTTGCTTTGGTAGAGGGTGATTATGGTAAAGAAAAACCTATTATTTCCATTATTACATTGCTAAAATGATTTTGATGTTGTTAATAGTGATGTACTGTGCCAAAAGAAAGTCCACTGCAGTGAGCTTTAGAAAAGAAATCAGGACTACTTTTTTTTCTTGATTATTTTGTGGGTTTATCTCATATACCAGTACCATGATAGAAAACAATGCCTAAGCAGACAGTCTTTCCCATCTGTGAAACAAGGAGTTATGTTCCCTTTACAGGAACCATCTTAGGACAATGCATCACCAGAATGAATATAAGTTAATTATGGGTGTCAAGGATAAGAACAAACCAAAACTTTGAAGAAAAAGTATGAAAAGATACCCATGAATGAATTATTTTGAAAAAAAAAAAAAAGATATTGAGCTATTTCTAAGACTTTCTTCTTTGACCGATGTTAGAGGAGGACAGTTATGGCTCGTTCATTCAAGGTTTTATTTGAAGGAGTGCACTTTGGGATTTTTTGAAGGTTGTTTTTTTCTCTGTAAGTTTAACAACCAACCACCTAATTAAAAAGACATGCCATGTATTCAGCCCTTCTTTTATGTTCTCTTGTACATTGATAAAACTTAGGCTTATAGATTTCTTAACTGATAATTACAGTATTGTCAGGTGCAGATCCAGAGAGCTTAAAATCTTCCTATTTCAAAGTTGAGCGTGATAGATCAGTGGAATGGGCTGCCCAGAGAGGTGGTGGAGGCCCCATCCCTGGAGTCCTTCAAGGTCAGGCTTGATGGGGCTCTGAGCAACCTGACCTAGGTAGAGATGTCTCCACTTGTGTAGGGAGGTTGGACCAGATGACCTCTAGAGGTCCCTTCCAGCCTGAAACATTCTATGATTCTATAAAAGTTCCTTTCCCACCCTCCACCCCAGGGTGGCACTAAGATTTCAGCAGCATCCAGCCATGAGGTACAGAGATTACACAGAATTCTGGACCAGCAAACCAGCAACATCGTAGGCTTGTAGTTGTTCTGTGCAAACTAGATAAAACTGCCTGCAAACAAGAAAACGCTTTGATGAAACAGCAGCTCAGATAGGAAGATGCTATTCTGTTGCTGCTCTGCATGCTGAAACCAAGCCCTGGGGTGTAAAACTGTCAGGGTATCAATGAATACTGAAGTTAAGGGATTTCTGCCAATTCATACCAGCTTAGAATCTGGCCTAAAATGCAGTTATACCTGTTTGTCTGTTTAATGCTGGATTTGTAACATGTTATCTTCAAATAAAGACTGTTTTCTTTCTTTTTTTTTAATCTGCATGTATTTTTTTCCTACAAAATATTTGCTAAACAAAATTGAGATAAAATTTCTGAAGTCAGATGGACTGAATATATTTGCATAGGCCAAATTTGCCTGTTGCTGATCTATGTCCCCAAACTCTACCTACCTGCTACCACTAGAAAATTAGAACTGCAAGGTAAAATTGTTCTCTTTTTTAAAGCCTAAATCAAGCAGATGTTTTGTCTGATAGGGCAACATGTGCTGGTGTTGGAATCAAGGTCTGCTGGTCTTGCTCTGATTCTGCCTGCCTGCAAAATCAACACTTTTGTTTAAGCTGGCACCCTAAGGATGCTACAGGCTTCTTAGTTTCCCCAATTTCCACAGCAGCAGCACTGTGAAATCCCACACAAGCCAGAGCTGTTGTGCTCCTAGAAGTTGCACAAACAAACCTCTAAGCAAGACTGATCCTTTCTCCATGCAGCTGGAAGGGAAGCCGAATGGCAACACCCACAACAGCAGCACTCATCTGCCAGAGAAAAAGTGAAGCATGATTAAAGGAAATTTATTTAACACCAGACTCATTCTGCCACCTTTCTACCCCTGCAAGACATCAGTGATCTGCAGTCACAGTGGCAGAGAAAGCAAACTGGTTAATCTGTATTTGCATTTGGTGTTTGAGCAGAGTTTTCCTTGAGAAGAGTTTTTCAGTTTCTCCACTGATCCCATAGCTGAGATCCAGACTGGATGAATAGCTCTATTGTTGGCAGAGTCATCCCTGGAGGGACAAGCATGGCTGCTCCTTTCTTGATTTTTTGGTGATGTCCTTCTGGTTGCAGGTAATGGCATCTATCCAGACTGTGGTGTGTAAGGCAGAGCTAAGGCCTCCTTGCATAGGAGAGGCCAGCTGAGTGCCAGTATACTCACTTCTGAGTATTTTTAACATTATGAAAGCTTTTTTCTAAACCAAATCAAAACAAAGTGAAAAAACCAAGACCAATTTATTACCTTCAGTGTTCTCCTATGCACTGTTCTGACAGAAAGTGGGGGGAACCTTCTGGGGACAGAGAGGGAAATAGTCAATAACTGATGGTTTATAAGGAAAAATATAAGTAATCTCAGGGGGGAGTAGGTGAAAAGGGCAAGGCAGAGTGATAAATCTCCCAAGGCCTTGTAGCAGAGCTCCTCTGTACTACTACTATAATTTGCTGCTCCTGCTGAGGTGCAACTGCAAGTAAAAGTTGCTTTTTGATCAGGTAATTGTGTTCAGAGAACACCCAGTCATGAATATATAATTATTTCTTATGGTTTTGTCTGCCTACACCCCTTAAGAAAAGGAATCTGGCTTTAATGTGCCATTATATATGAACCGTGCACTTTGAATGCTCCTCTGGTGCTGCTGCTGAATCTTCCTGATGATGGGCAAACAGAGTTTCCTTTGGGATGGTGCAGAGCACCAGTGGGAGGTCTTTACAAGGTAGAGATTAAAAACAAGATGTAGATTAAACTCAGTGAGGGTTCAAGCTGAGCAGAAGTGACTCAGTTGCCCCCACCTTGTGCTGAAGCAGTAAAGATTTCTCCTCAGCCCACACTGTTTTCTGGCTCTCAGACCCTGGGAGATGCAGCTTTTACAAAGATCTACAATTATCTTCTGTTTGCTGGTGTGAACATTTACATACAGGTATCTGAAAGAGCTAAGTTCACATGTGGTCCTTCCATAGTAAAGTCTGGCTCTGTCATTAAAGTCCTGCTTGATAAAAGTACATAATACCTTTTCTTTTCTAGCAACACACTGTTAAGCCTTAAAAACCAGTAATGTTTTCACTCATTTTAGCTGTTTTTGAAACAAAACTGAGCAGTTCCACATTAATGTTAAGCATGGTCAAAGTGCATTAGCCCAAACCAGTTTTGTTTATTGTTTTGTACTGTAGTAAATGGGTTTATATGGATTTAAGTGCCATGATTTCAGAATTTTTCTAAACCACATATATTTACAGTTCATGTCAGACAGTTTTTTAAAAGAATCTTTGTAGCTTTAAGAAGTTACTGCAACAGTTAAAACTCAGTATACAGGCAAGAGAGATTACTCATAAAATAAGAGTATCTGCATAAAATATCTGTCTTTGACTGAAATGTGTACCGATTAAGTAATACCTTTGGGCTAAATCCTTTTAATCACGCTGTGAAAGTACCTTCCAAGAAGAAATAAATGTAAAAGTGGGAAGAGAATAACTCTGTAGATGCTGGATAGCTTGTCCAGCATTTTTCTGATGAGCACAGAGTCCATCATAGAATCATAGAATGTTTCAGGCTGGAAGGGACCTCTAGAGGTCATCTGGTCCAACCTCCCTACACAAGCAGGGACATCTCTTCCTAGGTCAGGCTGCTCAGAGCCCCATCAAGTCTGACCTTGACTGACTCCAGGGATGGGGCCTCCACCACCTCTCTGGGCAGCCCATTCCACTGATCTGTCACCTTCATATTAAAGAACTTTTTTCTAGAGACTCGTGCAGGTTCTGCTGCTGAAGGGTTTTGCGATGCAGTGTCAGAGTGTAAAGTAACTTTGGCCCTCAGCCCAGATCCAATGAAGGGTTATGAGATTAACTCTGGCTCCCGTATCCCTGCCTGTGGAAGAGAGGCTGCCTCCAAAGTAGAGCTGCTGCTTCTTGCAAAGGAAAGCAGGAAGGGCTGTATGTTCCTTTCTTCTAGGAAGGCACAAGATTGTTACTGCAAACTAAAGAATACAGAGTCCAAAATGGTTTACAAACTGAAAATTTCTTACTTCTCAATCTCCTGTGAAAGTATCTTCTCTGAAAACTGAGGACTATAGGAAATATCATTTGTAATGATGGCTGTCATGAAATCAAAAGAAAATAGGGAAGAAAAAGCTCATATTTGCTTCACATACTTCTAGGCAGATGCCCTAACACTAGTGCAAGCAATAGCTAAATAGCTAAATAATCTCCTCACCAATCTGCTTTAGCACCCCCGGGTACAAACCCATTTTATTGGGTCATTGTACTTGGTTCATTTTTTCAGCCTGGGACCTATGATAAGTAAATAATCAGGCTGATCATTGATTTCCCCTTTCACTCCACTTTCCTCACCACTCCTTTTCACTCCTGCATTTCTATGTTGAAGAAGCCTTCTATCTTCATTGCAGTGATGAAAAAAATCAATTCCTTTGTGTTTGCTTTTTACTGACAACTTTGATTTTCTATTGAGAAACAAAGGGATGGAGCAATGTGTGCCATCTCTATGCAGTGCTGCTATTTAATTGTCCAACTTCAAAAAAATCAATGAACAGAATTTACATTTGGAAGTCACTCATTTCTAATGTTTTTGTACAGTGAAACAGATATCTCCTAATCTATTTTATCAGACAGTCTTATGGCAGCTACTTATTTAATCATTATTTATTCTTTCTATCGTGTGCGAAGAGTGTTCTAATTTTATTTTAGAATTAATCACTTCACATGGACATAGAGGTTAATAGTTCTTAAGAACTTGACTGAAAACATGAGCAAAAGCAAAGCAGAATGTCGTCACATTTTCCAAGGAATCTTGGAACTGACCTTAAGAAAAAAGCCCAAACAAAAAAGTATGATGGTAGCTGACTGTGAGTTTTTCCAGACCAATGAAATTATTAATGCAACATGTTGGTGGATGAAAAAAAGAATAGTATGACAGATAATTCAGTAACAAAATATGTGTTAATATATACCACTGTATTCATAAATTTTAATAGAACTATTTATCACAGCAAGAACTGTTAAGAAATTCTGTAGGCTTTCTGCCACTGTGGTAAGATGAATGATGAATCTGATGCAACACAGGGTTTTTTAATAATTTATTGGGTCATGAGTTATGGTTTTATTCAATTGAAAATTATTAGATGGGTTTGCCCCAGGCAGTGAGCATGGTATATGAAAAAGGAAAATAGATTAAGCAAACACTCGATGAGTTTAATCATTTCAAACAGGGCAGCGGATAAAGGCACTGACAGATTTGTCATTAATTCAGCAGACGTTTTTACCTCCACACAACATAATCACAAGATGGGAGTTGTCAGTGAAGCCCTGAAAGTGTGATCTTCATAATGAATAGTCTGCATAATCTATTATTTTCACACAAATTATTTATTTTCTCCGTGAAAGAGGACAAGAGCTGGAGCAGAGGGTAGAAGGTCTCTTTCAGGAATGGTGGCATTAAAAGATTTTTCTCCATCCCCAATTCTGATCTCTCTTTCTGATTAAACAGTGCCAGTCAACATAATGGTACCTGCTGGTGATCTTCCCTGATAGAAAATGGGATGACTCACCCCTGCTGTAGTTTGTCTGCATTCTGATGATGCCTTCACCACAAAGACCATTCATCAAAGTTTTATCAAGAACCACTATCACTGGCCTCCCACTCAAATCTCTACCTGTAAGATGCAGTCAAATCCATTTTGCTATAACAAATACTCAGCTTTGAGAACAGAGAGAGGATCTGAGCTATATAAGCTGTATTTCTTCTGTGCTGTTCACATAGAATTATGGCCTTTCAGAAAAAATAAGTGTAGGCAGAGGTCAAGGTGATAAAACTTTTATGTTAAATGTTTGATCTTGACATCTACAAACAATTTAGAAACGCCCTATAAATCACTACTAAAACAAGAAGGTAGCTGGCAAACTCTCTGTTTACCAAGACAGTCCTTTAAATACAGAAACTTGCTATTTTCTTCAAGTCTTATTGTCAGATAATATGTATAAATATAATTTTATTTATCTAATGATTATAGAGGATTACAGCCTAAAGTAATCAAGCAATCCAATTCTGCACTGAAATGAAACCCCTTTCTATTATTATGGCTTTTATGAGAAAAACAGCAGTCAGAGCACTAGAGTAGGGATCTTCAGAGTGTGAGAGGGTAGTGTAGTCATAATTTACACTCACTTTGACATTGCACTCTCAATTCCATAAGAAAATGACATTGTCAAGATTGCAAAGTCAATCCCAGACAATTTGGAAATGCCAAAATGAAGATGAATGCCCACTTCCACGTGTACAATTTCAATTCCACTTTCCGAGGAGCTAGAAATTGGTGTAACTTCATCAGAGGTGCCAAAGAGCCGTAATATTTGAACAGCTGGTCAGAAGTTTTTAATTATTTGTTCTCAGAAACCCCACTGTATTCAAGATAAATATTGAAATGTCTAATGTGTCCAGTGGTTACAGAGCACACATCTTTTCAGCAGTGTGTGGATTTACCAGACATCATCTTTTCTATTCTACAGGTATGAATTTCCAGGTGAACTTTTTGACGCCAAGATCAGCATGTGTGAACTTAAAACTTTGAGGACATGGAGTTATTTTGATAATTTGCTGTATTCATTTATGTCTATGCCACTTGGCTTATCATGGAGCTACTTTTTCAACAGTGAGTAGAACAGCCATGAGTCTCTCCAGTATATAATTTTCTGTTTCTCTTGATCATTCCTCCAGTCATGGAAATGCTGAGCATTGTCACCAATTTCCTTTGTATTTAGAACTTTTCAACATATAATAAATAATAATTTTTAAACATATGTATCTGAAACTGCTTTTCTAGAAAGAGGCAAACATACTATTCATGAAACAATAGTTTGCCTTTCACAACTTCTCTGCAGTTAAGTAGGAAGTGTTTGATAGACCCAAAGTTAATATTGAGTTCTAGGCACTGCAGGAAGGCAGGGGAAGGTCTATTCAAAAGGGTTTCTAATGATAGGACAAGAAGTAATGATTTTAAGCTAGGAAAGGGGAGATTTAGATTGGATATTAGAAAAAAGTTCTTTTAACGTGAGGGTGATAGATCAGTGGAATGAGATGCCCAGAGAGGTGGTGGAGGCCCCATCCCTGGAGTCCTTCAAGGTCAGGCTTGATGGGGCTCTGAGCAGCCTGACCTAGGTAGAGGTGTCCCTGCTTATTGGACTAGATGACCTTTGGAGGTCCCTTTCAGCCTAAAACATTCCATAACTCTATAAATGTGGATCATCCATGTGGCCAGAAAAATATACTTCATTTTCTTTTAAAGGGTGCCATTGATGAACCTCCAATCCTGATTAAGTTCTCTGTTTTTAAGCAAAGAGGGACAGGAGGTTGTTATTAAGTCATCCTAATAACCTTTATGTGTGTTAGGCATTCTACTTCTTTGCAGAATGGTTATCATCATTTCAATACATTTCCCATAGGAAATGTTCAGAGCTTATAAGGTTTCAAATTTTGCTCTGCCAAATATTTTAATTTGGCTCTTTTTTCAGTATGATCAAATAAATGTTAAACTATTAAATACTCTCCTCTTCCCCTCCCACCAGACTAGACTGTAGCTTAGACAGACCTATGATGTCGCATTTGAGTCTCTTTGAGTCTTTAAACTCCAGTCTACCTTTCTTTCTGAAGTGCTGTAATAAAAATGGCAAAGGAATTTGGAGAAGGAAGATAAGTCAGTCAGAGGAAAGGACAATGTCACTCTGTTATCCAGCAAGAGTGGATGTAAGGTTTCCATACTCTGAACCTCAGAATTGTTAATGAATATTTCAAGAGCATGTTAGCTACTTAATGACTCTATAAATCACATCTTCCCTTCCATATCAACAGCAGTTCCTGCAAGACTGTGTGGGTATTCAGAAAGGGAACATGCCTGCCATAATGAGGAAAATAAACATCAGTATTTGTCTGAATTAAAGCAGCTCTGGAGAAAGATGTATACTTTTAACCTGCTGGAGAAGAAACCATGGTAACAATGACAATAACAACAACATAATGGTAATTATAGCAACAATTATATGCAAGTTCTACTCAGAACTTAAAACTTTTCTTATTTTCCCTCCTTGTTTTTCCTTTGATGCTTTTGCTTTCCTACAAAAGAGTTTTCAGAATAATATCTTCAGATCAGTTTAAATTTCTGTTCGTTTTTTGCAATACTTGATGATATTTTAATTTCACATGGAACTGTGTAAATGTTTTTTAATTTTAATTTTATTTTCATGTGAAACTGTGTACATGGTAGTCTTCGTTCTGTTACCTTTTTTTGTGTGCATGTTAATTTAAATCTACTCTCTTTTTTTGGCTAAAGCAGGAGGGAGGGGGAAAGTGCAAAAGAGCCCAGAGCTAAGAAGTGGGGGAGTTAGGATAGAATGCAACGTGGCAGCTTAAATTCGCTGCTGCTCTGTGTATAAAGTAAAATGGTCATTAAAGTTATTCAGCAAGGAGCCTTGCATAAAATAATTAAGTGAACCCTAAGGATGCCTGTCAAACTGTCACATAGTCCCAAGCAGGGAAGTCACAGAGTGAAGCTATCAGTCAGGGGGTGACATTCCAAACTCCTTCAGAAAGTGTTCAGCATTCAAACCTCTGCTCGTAATAAACCTGGCCAGGGTAAGATAAGCTGGGCTGCCACAGCCTGGGGATTGTTTTGCAAATGACACTGCAATATGACTCAGGAGCCTTACATCTGGAAGAGCCCAGTTCATTTCTTTCATTTGTTCAGGGAAGAATCGAAGACATGCTTTACTCTCCCCTGCAGCAAGCTTGCTGATTTTCCAATTTGTAAATAAGCTAATATTGGCTTTGGGTGAACTGCAGCACATATTGACCAGTCTGTGTAAATCAACTTAAGAGACAGGTAGGCTATGGTAATTTACAGCAGGTAAAGGTTTATCTGACACTTTTTTTATCTCTTTCTTTTCTGGACAAATAAATGTGATAAAGCTAGCAGCTATATGAGATGGTTTTGCTACTGGTGCTGGATGCTTTATTTTAGGTCTTCACTGGAATTAGGGTCACTCATAGTAATTATCTTAAACGGAGAGCTAATAATGATCACAAGATGGTCATTGCCTCATCTATCATATTATCACTGTAATTTCTAAAGTGTCTATTAACAGTAGTAGCTTTGTGCCAACTGTGCAATTTAGAATCATTAAATGCTTTCAAAAAACTACTGATCTGGCTTCTTTTTAAAGTTATATATATATAGTAAGTAGCTTTTGTTTTTTCTTTTTCTTATTCTACCTTTCACTTCTTCTCTTCCTTCATTTTTCTTCCTTCATTTTTTCCTCNTCTACCCTCTTCCAGTTTAAATCTATTTTTCTAATAATAAATTTAAAAGGAGGAGCTTGTAGAAGACAAAAGTCCTTTGGATATTTGAAGAAAGCCAAAGGTCAACTCATGCCAAGACACTTTGTCTCAGATGGCTTTATGAATCTAGAAGATAAAAGGTCAATGTCTGAGTTAGAACCAGTGACCTGACCTCTCTTTTTGTAGTCACTGAGAGAAAGTAGCACCTATGGAGATTCAGTCAACTCATCCCAATCAAGTTGTCTAAAACAGAGAAAAAATCTGGAAGATGTTTATTTCTTTCCCCTGTGTATGAAAAAGCCTTGGATAAGTAGTGTAGATTTAGCTTCTGTATATAATGTAGACATCTGAAGTTGGGTGGTTTTGAACACACCTTTTGCCACTCCATTGTGTTCAAGGGGTTAAGACAGTAATTGAATCCACGTTCCTTTCTCACCCTTAGACATTTCCTTACTCTGTTTATATCTAAAACTTAGCTTCTCATCACTCACAATGTCTTTAACTTTGAGGGATCCTATATTAAAGAGGATGTATAATTTAATCAATCATTGACATTTAGTTATTGAAAATGTATAGCACCCTTCATATAAAACCCTTCACAATCTCTGAGCAGTTTTTTCCTGTAGATAAGTGTAAACATAGTAATTCAAGCATAAAGAACAGTTTGAAAACACTGATAGTCACATTTTTTAATAGTTTGAGTTAATACTCTTAGTCCCAAATTGATTGTGCCCTTCTTCATAAATTCATGTTTGAGGAACCCAATTATTAAAGGTCACTTCCAAAAATTGGGACACCAGTGATTGCCCAGGATGATACCAGAACTGTGTGAAAGCAAATTCTAACAATCCAGATCTCTCAGCTACCAGAAAATTGGGGTATTGGTGCCCAGGTTGCATAATGCAGAGGGTATTTGTTTTCAGGTCTTGCAAAGTGAACCCCTTAGAGGTGAATTAAATTAGTAAACTTATTAATATCACTGCATAATCTGTGTAGTTTTCTATGGTGGTTGCATAAATATTTCATCCTAAACCCACATATATCACAGGGAAGGGCACTTCTAATAAAATATCAGTGAAATAGATTGGTGTCAGATGCATTCTTATCTATTCCTACATAACTCCAGAACATTTTGTGGCATGAAAGGATGAAAGTGAACTAGCACTAGCAGTCAGTCTTTCCATCCATGATGTTGTGTTTACTCCTGAATTAGATAACTGATCACAATCACTCCTCCTATCTTACTTTCTGAATATACCTTGGCCTTCTAACATTGATGTTTAGCATATCACCACTTGAAAAAGGTAGTAAATTCTGTTCTGAAACTCTACATCTCATCTCCACCAAAATGTGACTATTTCTATATCAGCCGTTTTTCAAGGTAAGCTTTTTGCATTAAAGTTGCATCCTTTGCAATTAAAATGTGGGGCTTAGTTCATAGTGATCTCCCTAGGGGGGTTTAATGTCTATTATCACTGTAAATCCATGTTTCATAGCCAGTAAACAAGACCTGCATTGCTTTCTTGCTGGAATAATCACTTCTGGAGAATGAGATTTGAGTTTGTTGTAATCCTTTTAGCCTGTGGTTATTTTCCCTCAGTCATTGTAACTTAAGTTTACTTTGAGTAGTTATTTATGCACATGTATCTCTGTAGTCCAATCCATTTCCACACCATTTTTCACCAGCAGTCAAGCTTAGCTAGTACAAAACAATGAAAAAGATGTTGCTTTAAGCACTGGTGAGTTTTCTATTACATCCCTCATTAAAACAGAATTAAAACTAGATAACATTATAGGTATGTCTGCTGGTATGTTCAAAGCCCTACAACTATATTTTTCAAGCACTCAAACTGGTGATTCCATATTTCCTTATCTGTCGTTGGTTGTCTGAATTTTTAAGGTATGATAATGCCTGACTTCTGCAGTTATCTTTTTTTTATAATTAAATTTGAATGTTACATTGATAAGCTCAAGGTATAAACTGGCTGTGCAGAATAGTTATGAAGGGGCAAAAATCAACTACCTGAACAAACTCTGAGCTCTGCTACAATACAATGCTCCACTTGATCATAGAATCATAGAAACGTCAGGGTTGGAAGGGACCTTAAAGATCATCTAGTTCCAACCCCCCTGCCATGGGCAGGGACACCTCCCACTAGAGCAGGTTACTCACAGCCCCATCCAGCCTGGCCTTGAACACCTCCAGGAATGGGGCTTCCACCACCTCTCTGGGCAACCTGTGCCAGTGTCTCCCCACCCTCATGGGGAAGACCTTCTTCCTAATGTCTCATCTGAATCTCCCCACCTCTAGTTTTGACCCATTTCCCCCAGTCCTACCACTACCTGACATCCTAAAAAGTCCCTCCCCAGCTTTCTTGTAGCCCCCTTAAGATACTGGAAGGTCACAAGAAGGTCCCCTTGGAGCCTTCTCTTCTCCAGACCAAACAACCCCAACTCTCTCAGTCTACCTCTCCACCTAGGAGAGGTGCTATATAGAGTTGTCTATGTATTTGTAACCTGCCTTTTGGTCAAACTCCAAAAAATTACACCACTGAAACAAAAAACCAACTCAAGTTCCTTTTAAGCTTGGATAATGAATTGACTTGAATTGTCACTTAGCCCAAAAATTCTGTAACATGCTCTCAGTTTCTTTGTTTAGCTTGTGTGTGATTGTGATGCTGAACAACAGCCTAAAATCTGATGGCTGTTGTCTCCTGAGCAGGAGAAAGGGTACCCTGACAGGAGTGGGATTCAACCCCACAGACACCAAAGGGAGTTTGCTCATCTCAACAGCTACAGGACTGGGCTTTAAAATCAACCAAATCTGGAGCAGGATTACAAAGCCCAGAGTTTTCAACAGAGCCCAGAAAATGTGCATGAAACAATTAAAATGTTAGCCTTATAGTGCAAAATATACAGAAAATAATAAGGCTAATAAGACCAGAGACACAGGCAAAGGCACTTAGAGTGGTGCAGTCTCAGTGATAGATTCAGAGCTTGCTTCAGGTTTTTCTAAGTACTAATACCTCAGACTTCATCATTCAAAAAAAAATGGCTTTTTTTTTGCCAATGACAAATCAATATTTTTTCAAGAATGCTTAATTTTTTTTTCCTCAGGTAAAGGCAGCACATTAAGTATTTAGATCAAAATAATTCTGTGCTTAGTCCCTACTCATTCAGACTAAAGCCAGTAATAAAAGACATTAAGAAAGGATATGCTTTAGATTTCTTTCATTAAAATTTCCATTAAAATCTGCTTCTCTTACTACTTTTTTTTTTTTCTTTCATTTTATTACAATTCCTTGTCTAGGTATTTCTTATCTTTCCCTCACTTTGCATTTTTTGCTGTGTGTGTTTCACCAGACTCCCTCCATGCTCCCCTACCCCACTCTACCTCCTCTCTCTTCCTCTCTCATTGTCTCTGTCTTTTTTGGAATGTCTCTCTGCATATAGCAAATAAGTTCATTTTCTCCTATTCTGAACCCAGCTAAACCCCTTGGATATCTTAGAGTAGAATTCCTCCTGCACTGAGAAAATGACAAACTGAAAGCTTTGAAGGTAGGAGAGGGAAAGAAGCTTTTATGTCATTTTTTCAGAAGCTACATAAGTGACTTCATCTCAGAAGATTCTGCATTACTGCTTTTATCTCTGTGCCTATATGCTTAGTTTGCTAGAAAATTAAGCCACTCTTTTAGAAGACATTTATTTATTTATTTATCTATTTATTTATTTATATGTTGGGTTGGATTATGCCACCTAATATTTTATCATCATTCTTCATTTTCACTATTTTCTGGAAACTGAATTTGCTGCTTTGATAAAAAAAAAGGCATTTTGAACTTAGATGTCCCCTTCAGCTTCTAAACTGTAAGTTATTAATTGTTTTACTGACATTTACTCTTGAAGGATTCAAAACATTTTATACATGGACATCATCAATTTTCAAGTGAAAAATTTGGGGTTCAATAAGGAGACCTGAAATTAAAGTGATGACACTTGCAAACCTCCCTTGTAATTACTTCCCCTTTGAAATTTATACCATTGTTGACTTTTGGGATTTCCAAGAACTTCTTGGAGGTCATATAGAAAGCAAGGCTGCTGTTTAGATGTTTCCCAAGAGGTCTGTGAGAAGACAGAAAGAGGTGGATGACTTCACCTTCCATGTACATACCAACCAGAAGAAGTGTCCTCCATGGCAGTATTCCAGGTGGGGTCTCACAGGAGTGGAGTAGAGAATAATCTCCCTTGACCTGCTGGTCACATTGCTGTTGATGCAGCCCAGATGCACTCAAGAGATTTAATTTAAAACTAGTTAAATTGGGTCTTTCAGTTGGAGAAACCTGAACGTATATGACTGATTTCAGTAGTATTTTAAATAACCAAGAAAATAAAAAAAAATCCCCATTTTCCTTGCCAGAAAATCCCCCGAAGAGTCTGAACTGTAATTTCTGCAATCTTTAAAAAATTACTTATGCTTACTAAGAAACTATCCTGGGAGATAGTAACCTTTACATATTTGAGGCTGGCTGTCTACAGACAGCTTTAAAGTTTTGCACAATCTAATAACTGTTTGAAGACTTTTGGACAAGAAACCATGACTTTTACCAGCTTTGGAGAAGTGAAAATGATCTGCAAAGTCAAATTTACCCAGTGGGCTGAAAGAAATTTGTTGCTACTGAACCATGGGAGTGGTTCAGTTCTTTGTTACTGAACGTGTAACAAAGCATGTCCTGAAGAAAGATAGTTCTTGTCTATGACAGAGCAAATTTTCTTTCTGAATGCACAAAATGAATTAAAAAGCCAATTTTCACACAGGCAGTGGATGCACAAAAGAAAAAATTCTGAAACAATGTCACTGGTAGTATATACTGGGAAATAAACATGGAAGTTAATAACTATTTTAAGATTTAAAAATACAAATGTTAGGAAATCAAGGAAAGGAAAGAACAACAAAAAAACCCCAACAAACTGTTTACCCAACCAGCGATATCTTAGTTTTGTTTAAATAAATTTAAAGATCCAGTGGATTTTAATACAGTTTAAACATCACTCTTGAAAAGATAGGAAGAGAGGTAATAAGAAATTTGACATACTCAGCTACCATTTCACTGTCATCACCTTTAGTACAATATATAGAGAGAATTAGTCACCATAATTAAGATCAAATCATAAAACCAGTGGATTCAATAAAACCAGCAATCACTCGATAATGCCCAAGACTGACCTTTAAAGTTACCTGTCTCTCCAAGACTCTTTATACCCTCCTCCTGTCAAGATAGCAAATATTTTTATTATTTACCTATAATTGGGTGTCTGCTCTAAAATTTCATACCACATCCACCCTGTTGTTTCCAATGGCCGGTCTGCACAGATCTTGCTGATGTTTCCCATGCTTAGCAGGGAGGTTTTAGCAGCTACTTCACAAAACTCTTCACGTCCAAAGTGTGAAAGATCTGAAGTATCCTGTGGCTACTTGTGAAACTTCTACCTATACATTGTGTGAATATTTTAATTTGTTGTTTTCTTTGTTTCAAAACTAGGATTTGCTAGTTTTGTTATGGCCCCCAGTTCTTTCTGTAAGACAGAAAGAAAAATGATCCCCTCTTCTCTGACTATATGCCAGTCACAATATGTATACAATTCCATCAGTCATTTCTTTTCATAGAATCATAGAACTCAAAAGGGTTTGTAACGATAGGACAAGGAGTAATGGTTTCAAGCTAGGAAAGGAGAGATTTAGATTGGATATTAGAAAAAAGTTCTTTAACATGAGGGTGTTAGATCCCTGGAATGGGTTGCCCAGAGAGGTGGTGGAGGCCCCATCCCTGGAGTCCTTCAAGGTCAGGCTTGCTGGGGCTCTGAGCAGCCTGACCTAGGTAGAGATGTCCCTGCTTGTGTAGGGAGGTTGGACCAGATGACCTCTAGAGGTCCCTTCCAGCCTAGAACATTCTATGATTCTATGAACTGATTAAATTCTTCTGTTTATATTGAAAAAGGATGAACTCTAAAGAGGTAGGAATAAGGTGTTTTCGTGTGATGAGTGACATTCCCATTGAAATTGTAAAGTTTTACATACATTAATTTAAACATTTGTTTTAAAGCAGTTATAAGCTCTTAATGAAAGTGAAGCTTTTGCCCCAGTTTGAAGTCAAAGCAGAGCTGGGAACTGCTCCAGTCTCAGCAAGAAAGCATTTGGAGGCCTTTCCCAGAGCTGTGTAAAACATTTAGATCCTTCTACAAACTCCAACTTGTAGCTATTGAAGGTAGAATGTTTCAAGTCCACTAATTAGCCCTGCAGTGAGGAGAAAACATATTCAGCTGTATAGAATATTTTGTATAATCAATTGAAGCATTCTGTCCTCCTGTATTCAAGTGTGATTTCCACAAAACTCCCTAGAAAGGAAAGGTCTATTGTGATCACAAAACTTACACTTGGGCAGTTCTAGAGACAACAGAATGTCAACCAAACAGTGGAAAAAACCACTTCAAAATCATAGCATGACACAGTGCAATAAAAGTGCTGCATTTTTAAAAACTGCTTTCATTAAATTTGCTCATTTAATCAACATACTGCTGGAGAGACTTTCTTTCTCCAGAAGCTGAATCTACATATTTAAGCAACTGACTGTTACTACCTGCCATTTCTTCTATAAAAACAATTGAACATATGTGCACTGTTCTCAAATGTTATATCTGTTAGCAGAATGCTAAAGACATTTGGCTCAATTTGAAGCTTCCAGCAGGAGAAGAAAAATAATTACTTCTATTTAAACAATAAACACATTTACAAGAATAACATGAAAGTTTTGCAAGTTTCTGGTTACAGATGGGCTAGATCACAAATACCTTCTGTTTGGTTGTATCCATAGGGAACAAAACAACCATACACCTTCTCTGATCCTTTATATTCTATTGTAAACTAACTTAATTACAGAGACAAAAGTGTCAGCCACTTAGAGACAAAGAACTCGGGGAAGGAGCAAGGAGCTCCGTGAACCATGAGCTATTGTAAATAGACCAGCATTAGGGAGGACTCCTAAGTTCTCAAATGTGCATAAAATTCCTTTTTTAACATAATTCTTTACCAAAGTGAAACCCTAGTGTGCCAACACCTTGTCTTGGTTTCTAAAGAAACCTAAGAGCACAGGTAAAATGAAAAGAGCATTTGAAAATCACAACATATTTGGAGATTAGAAAAAAGTTCTTTAACATGAGGGTGATAGATCAGTGGAATGGGCTGCCCAGAGAGGGGGTGGAGGCCCCATCCCTGGAGTCCTTCAAGGTCAGGCTTGATGGGGCTCTGAGCAGCCTGCCCTAGGTAGAGATGTCCCTACTTGTGTAGGGAGGTTGGACAAGATGAGCTCTAGAGGTCCCTTCCAGCCTGAAACATTCTATGATTCTATGATTCTATGACATGACATAGTGCAATAGTTACTCTTTTAAAAGAAGCTTTCACTGAGTATTTTCTCATATAATCACCACAGTGCCAGGTAGAACATTTTATTTCTCCAGAAAATGAATCTACATATCTAAGTAAGGGATGTTAGTCAAGCTCTGGTTAAATTCCCAGTGTGAATGGCTGAGAAACTGAGTGTGGGCTGTGAAATCTAGAACTGGACAGCTGAGTTCAGAAGGAAGCAAGACAGAAAAGGATTTGAATCCCTTCAATGTTAATCATATAAAGTCCTTCTCTCACTGTGATTGGAACCACATTTTTGAGCTCCTATCCTTCTAAAACTAGAAATTTTTGGAGATGCCACTAAATTGGGTATTTGCTTGTACCAAGTTCAAGCATCACCAGACCCAAATACACTGTTGTAACAATTTTTTCTTTCTCTCTATTCTTCACTTCATAAAAAGAAACTTCTCAAAGAGGGTTTTTCTCAAACAACAAGGTTGTATCTCCTTTATCTGCAAAAAATCATAATGAATGATCAACATATGTTTCCAAGTTAGAAAAAAAAAATTAGTTTTAATTTTAAATGCATTTTCCCTAACGTATAGTTTCTGCAAGCTTAGTAGGATAAAAGGCAATGAATCAAATCCCCCCAAAATCTGCTTAATAATAATCTGTGCAGAAATAGACACAAACAAGTAAATTATTTAACATTTCTCATAAACTGTATGAGCCTGCTTGTCTTCCTAACACTGAAGTCCTTTTCCTTCATTAGTTGTTCAGGTGCCTTCATGGCATTAGGGGTTTTTATGGTACCATTTATGGCATATGGCACGATTCAGTGTCATTAGGGGTATTGCAGCCTGGTCCCTATTTAAAGACTTCATCATCTGCCATTTCCTCTTACTATATATAGGAAAAAACCCCTCATATATGTAAGAAAGGGAGATGAGAAGCAAATTATAACTATTTTTGTTAAGTTACTTTGTCAGACAAATGGCTCTTGGCTTTAAGACAATATACCTTTGATCTTTTGTATTTTAGATTTTGAAATTCTCTGCAAAGTGATTTGAATGCATCTTCTAATGTTTCTTTCTTGATAAGAAATTTTCTGGAAGATTGCAAGTTAGATAATAGATCACTGGATGCAGACACATGCACAAAACCCCAGCAACATAAGAACAAACCACAAATATGATACCATTATTTGGAAGGGTTGGAAAGGGCCATATTGCATATCAACATATTTCTTCACTTGCTCAAAACAAGTATGAAATTTCAAGGAAGAACTGCCTTTCTTGCTTTCTAATATATATATTTTTAATGGCAATGATAATTTATTTTATGCGAATGTAGTTACTCTGTGCAAGAAGTTTCTAACATTGTTCCTTTCAAATATAAACATTTTATTATAATGGATCAATGTATGTTTGTGCATATGTATATATACATGTATTTTTTATATATATATATGTATAATTACATATATACCCAAATATGAAGAAGATTGGGTTGCCCAATTGGAATGCAAAATAACAACCAGAGATAAGCATGATGGATAACACAGATTTATCTGCTCCATTTTGATCTTGCATATACCTAGATTGATTTAATATTCCTGTAGTAACCTTAAAATCTATTAATTTTGATGATAAAGGTAGGGAGTAGAACTAAAGCACTATACAGAAAAAGCATTAAATATTATATGATACTGTATCTAATGGAATTCATTGTTAAAAATATTTACGAAATCCTAGAAAAACCTTCAGATTGCTGAGAAAACCTGTCCACCTCAAAAATTCCCAATGTCTTCCTATTTTTAAAGGCTTAATTTTACAATTGATATATAATTAGAGAATAAATATTAAAATATTACATTTTATATCTGTTCTCATAGATTTCCACCTTGGCACCTGCTCTCCCGTGGAAAACAAGCCACAGGCACAGTAGAAACATTTGGGAATCTTGTGTTCTCAGATGTGTATTCCAGATTTTTACACTTTGCTGCTCAGACAAGCCATACTGACATTAATTCTGACTGATTTTTAATGGGCAAAGCACTTGGATTCTTTCAGTGTGAGGTGGGAATGGTGGGGCAGAAACAGTTCTACGAAATATTTGCATCCTGTCAGAGGTACCACGATCAACATGCACTAGATTTAAATTGGCAGAGCCATGAAGAGGCAGATTAGCTGATCAGATATGACCTCATCAAGCAAAGAATCAAACTTAATGGCAGACAAAACCTTGTCTCAGTAGGTTTTAAACTTCATCCAGCAATACAGTAATGAGCAAAACAGAAGCACTTTTATGGAGTTAAGAGCTTGCAAATTGAGAAAAAGCCTCAGTCTTTAATCTCCTGTGTATAGACTCAGGTTTATAGATCCTCTCTCAAGCATTTAATGAAAGATACATATTAAGCTTAATTTAAGTATCCATTGTAACTGACAGAAGTTGATATTTATACCATATTTAAAGCAAATAGCTTTCTTCTCACTGAAGGCATTCATGTCTCATTCTCCAGAATATGTTTCTATAAATCTTAATTAAAACTTTTCTAATAAAGAAAAATTAAGCAGCAGAAGGCAGACATCTGGAAATCCAATGTTTCTGAAGAGAAACTAAATGAAATTAAGACAAAAGGAACAAGAGACAGCTGATTTCAGTACTTCATAAGTATTTAGATTCCCTTCCCTTTAACTCTTTTCTCAGCAAGAAATCTTGTCAAAAATAACTGCTTGTGGAACAACAATATCCCTGTACGGAAAAAATGGTTGTAGAACCCAAGTCTTAACTTATTTAGTGCCTACATTTTTCATTTTAATATCTAAGTGATGTGATAAAGATATATAATATGAAACCCTTTGTAAAATCTATAATTTTAGATTTTTTTTCTATAATTTAGAAGTAGGTTGAGTGTATTCGGTGTACTTACTAGACATATATATATTTCTCAATTTCTTTCTATACCTTATGTGTCTGGAAGTCCTAAATCCTTCTATGGTTCAGGCATCATAAACTCAGTCTTCTAAAATGAACACACAGCTGACACACTTATAATTTTCAGATAGACAAGGTTCCATTAGCGGTTCAATATTTTGTTGCTGTGGGGCTTTTACTATTTGTTACAATGGAAGTATTAAAAAGCCTCTGCAGCTTTGAAAAGATCCTTCTATCATGAGAGATGTTCCATTGTGAGATATATGAAACTGTAATTCTTCTATTCTGCAAGTTGCGTTCCACACATTTTTCAGGAACATGTAAAATTAATATAGATAAGTCCCCTTGTATCACTTTACTAGTTACTCAGTAGCTGTACCCTCTTAGTTTCCTTTTTAAATAAAGTTGATAGGCAAGAATTGCAAATTCTGTAAACCTACCTTCTGAAACACGCCTTGAGTTAGGAATTTAGACAGTGTTGTGATAGTTAACACTGATAAAAACCTGTAGTTCAGTGCAGAAAACACTGAAAAACCCACGCAAAGCAGTGAAACAAAGAGGTTGAAGGACTCCCAATTTTAATTCTCCTCTTCATTATCCAAGATATAAAGATGACAAAGTGTATAAAAGGGTTAGAGTTTTAAAACATAAAGTATAACTATATTGGAATTATTCACATTTTCAATATTTGCTGCCTGGATCCTGACTAAGGGGTCTACATATTTTCCTTAAGCATCTGGAATATTCTGACATTACCTCACTGAATACCCAATGAGATCAATAGACTTAACTAGAAAATGAATAGACTGTTAATTGACAAACTGATTTAGAATTCCAACAAAAAAGGCAAGACTGCAGTAAAACTGTATCCTTCAAAAGCCATAAAGTTTTAATATTTTTAATGTTGATAAAAACTCTAATTCTTTTCAAATTAAGAATTTTTTTCTCTCAGTGTGTCAGTACTAAAAAGGACACAATAAAAATGCAAATCCAACCAAAATCACACTTTATGCAGATGATATATTTAAAAATTATAAACACAGCACATATGGTATCTGCAAACTCCACATTTTTTAGCTTTCTTGTTTCACAATACTTTTGATTAAAAAAAACTCAGCTAGGGAGTAAGAAAATCAGTCTTTACACCACGAGATTACGAAGTCCAGTCAAAGTAGACTGAAAGTTTCTTAGTACCATGCATTTTATTGATAAAAAAGTTCAATGTATGTATCTTTACTTTGCCTTCAAAGCCCTCCCACTGAAGGTATAGCTGTGAAGGGCTGCACCAGTACTAGGAAAGACACAATCCAAGCAATTTCAATAGAATGAACTGCACTGAGACAAGTGGACATGAAATTACCCCCAAAATACAACATCTGAAAACCACAATTAATTGAGTGTAACTTGCTGATTAACTCTTCTGAACTCTTAGTTGCAGTGGAGATTGAGAAAGGATTTCTCTGAAGAGAAATGACACGTTCTGGGGCAGGAAGAGGATGGAAGACGAAGTATTTATCAATAACGGGCTGGCTATCACATGGAATAGAGAGTTCATTTGGCCACAGAAAGTACCAATCAGATATGAAAGTCATTTATTTAGACCTTAACTATGACAAGCATTCAGTTTCTAGTGAATTGTAACAAGAAAAGCTACATTTCTCCTAAAATTGAACTAACTTTTTGGATAATTTCTATTTTTTTGTTTGTACTTTGTACAGTATCTTGTATCTACTGCTAATGAAGTGCTGGGGCCTGGGCTGTGGGCCCCGAGTTGGAGTTGACCTATGGATAAATCCCAACCCAGCAGAATGGTTTGTTCCTCGAGTGGTTTCAGGACCCAGAGGCAGAACCTGGTCCACCTGTGTGAGGTCCCACCATCTCCCAGGTGGTCATGGTTGGGGTGATGGGTGAGGTCAGGTTCATATCAACCAGGAACTGAGCAGTTTGGAGAGTGTTCCTGCTGGAGGCAGGTTGTTGAGTTCTCTCTTGATGGTATGTTCCCCCTTGGCTCTTGTGGTGGCTGATTTGAGATGGAGAAGAGCAAAAAAGATGAAGAATATGTAAAAGCTGAAGGTATGCTGAGGGGATGTTGCTGAGTTTGGCATTGGCCTGTAGAAGAGGAGAGCGAGCAGCAGACATCACAGAGAGTGATGTGTTGCTTTCCATGTATTGCATACTATCATGATGTGTCAGGAATTTCTCAGTCAGAATTGCTCAATTCAGAATATCAAAGATATGCAGAACACACTCAAGACCTTTGAGATAGAAGTGGTAACAGTTATACCTTGGTTATTGTATAGGTAGTAATCCAGAATTGTCTTATGAGAGCATAATGGAACAGAAGCTGTTCCAAGCAGATGTATATATCCCAACATAAATAATAGACAAAGGAAAATAGGTGATATTCCCCCCATGTGTTTTTGTATTAAAGAAACAAGGGTACTGGTGTTCTGATATCACCTTCGATAAATATCCAGGAGGATTATACCTATCACATCTCTTCTTGCTGGCTAAACCAAACCAGCCATGGATTTTACAAAGATCAAATGAGATCAACAACAGCCAGCTCAGAATTTACTACTTAAAGTCCAGGATTTCGCTGTGATTTTTTTGCCATGACTGCTAGAGGTCATTTCCATTTATCTGCTGACTATGAAATACCACCTCATGTATAGTGCTCCTTTGAAAGCTAAAATATGGAACTGGTATGATGGCAGAGGGAGGTAACAGTGGGAGATGTACTCAAGGAATGCATTTCCAGGAAGAATGTAAATGGGTTCAAAAAGGAATTAATGTTAACTTCAGATGCCCAACAGATGCTGAGTTCTTAACATATGTACTCTACATAGTCACTGGAGAGAGGGAGCAGTTAGCAGCTCAGGCTGGAAATGTTACTTAATCTGGATACAACTACTAAATCAGGATAAAAAAACCCCAGTTTTGCTCGATTGTCTCCTCTGAATCATGAACACAGTGTCACGAAAATAGATTTTTGCCTTACTGCTCTGATGTGAGGAGTTCAGGGATTTTTTGGTGAGTTTTGTCATGTGCAATTATGGAAAAAAAACCAGGGGTAATTCACTGCAGAGACAGAAAATCAAAGTTCTTGCTTCACAGGATAGGGCAGTCAGACTGTAGTTCAATATGTAACACACTTTTATGTGTGGATTTCTTCTCTTCCCAGTCTTCATTAAGGCTAAGTTAAGAGTTGTAAGATTAGCATAAAGCATGACTTTGTAAAAACATATTTTTATATATTAATTAGTCAAGTGCCAGCTGACTAGTTTGTCAGTTACGGAAGAATTATCCCAGTCTTGGACAGAAAGAAAAAAGGTATTTTTATATATAGTGAAAGAATTTACAGTATGCATGTAGATAAAGATATTCTTTTCTGGAAATTGTCATAAGCATAACGGGACTCAAGCAGATGGAGAAAGTTTTACTTGGGTTGTGTGTGATACCTAATATAGGACATGAGTAAAATACTACATTGTGTTTAAAATCTGCTTAAAATTATTATAGAGGACCACTTGTCAGTCACCCTCAGGGATACTCTCAGTAAGAATCACTTTATTCATTGTTAATAAGTCAAAGGATTTACCTGCAGATATCTCATAAAACCTTGTTGTACAAAACAGCATTACAAGAAGAAACAGGAATCTTGCACAAATTCCACCACAATGCATAGAACTGGGTGCCACTGACAGTAACCACAGTGCCAGCAGAGCTTTGTGATACTGGGGTGTTCCTTTGGCAGACTTTTACCAAAAGGATCACAAAGAGCACTTTTTAAATCACCTGTATTTGATGCACTCTGAAATAATCAATTTCTCCCTTTGGGGAGCTATTTGAAGAGTGTCTACCATACACAATGAAAATATCTGTTAAAAAAGATCCACATGGAACTGGATAACTGACCTAAACCAGAAGAAACTTTTTTTTAAGATTAATAGTTTATTACAGAAGTAAAACAATATCTTCCCTTTCCACCTATCATGAAGTGGGAAATGGAGAGGGGTATAATTTACTGCATGCTTCAAAAAATGCCTCTGCCAAAATCTTTCCAGACAGAGTACAGCCTGAACTTGTGTTGTTATGAACCATTTATCACCACAGGTAGAATCAGGAGAAGGAACAACACATTGATGAATAGCAGATCAAATTCTAGAGTCAGGTCCTGAGCTTTGTACTTGGTGATGCTCCAGACAGCAGCAACAATTGTATTTGGCTTCCTAACTCTAAGTCCATGCTCAGTTCTAAGGTTTGCTGTAAATCCCATCTACTAGGTAGAGCATTACAGAACAGAGCTGTAAATTACCATCCTTTCTTGTCTTAGAGCTTGAAGATTTACAGACAAGAGAAACACATTTTAGGTGCACTTCCCAAATACTTTTCTGAAGAAGGAAAGTCTTTTATGGGTGAGACCTGAAGTACTATAATGGCATCTTTATTAAAGGCTTGGTTCATCAGTGCTTATAAATCACCAGTAACTTTGATGGGTCTGATTAGTGCAATGGTGTAACAGAGCTTTGCTAGTTTACCTGGAGCATCTGACCTATTTCTATTTCAGAGCCCACTACTCAAGAGTCTATCCAATCAAACAAAACTGCTTTAACATGTACTATGTTTTTTAGTCCAAGGAAATTAATGGGATCACTTGGAGCTGAAATATGTGGAAGATAATGACACTATATTTTTCAAGTCCTTTTCTCCAATGATAGGTTTATGAATTCGCTGTCCTGTAGAGGTGTCAGAGCCAGGCTGGTCTGACTTAAGTGAGCTCCTGAGTCAACTTTCTGATGACTGATTGTGGGCACAGACAAAGCAGTCATGACAGAAAACCAACCTCCAAATAATCCTTCTGTAGCTGCAGAGCATTGTGCAAATATTTAGGGGGGGGAAAAAAAAGACAAAATCATATTAAGGATAATAAATATGCTTTCATTCCACTTCACAGTTGATAAATTATTAACAGCTTAACTTCTCCAGACAATGTGCCTGTGCAGGGAAGCTTCACTAGTTTTCAAGACCCTGTAGACTCACTTGCTGGCAGAGGCTTCTGGTTGCCATCCCCTGGTAGCTGAGAGCCATAATTCAACAGGATAACTGTCACAGCAGAGGACTAAAGGACACTTTAAAATATGTCATTAATTAATGAGCCCATGTGTGGCACAGTGAAAGCACTCGGTGCACTGACTGGAGGAAGAATTGATCTGAATTGATTCAGACTTTTGCTCAATCGAGTTACAAGGGAATTAAATATTCAGGCCAACAGGACTCCTGTATGGATCTTAAAGACTTTTATCCGTGTCAAATATATAACTTATAAGGTCAGAGCCAATGCTTTACTCATTTGAGTGGAAGATTACTTCCCATTAATCTCCACTGCTAGTAATTGTCTGTTTGCAATGGCTTATGTTTTTATTAGACAGCAAAATGTTGATTGTGGTAGAAGATGTCCACAAAAAAGTAAATAAGCTGGTGGTTAAGTGTTAAAAATTTCCACTTAATTTTCCTTGGGTTTAAAAAACTTCACTTATGTTTTCAGAAACCACTGCTGAACACAAATCCAATTATAACAAGACAAAATTTAATGCTTCTAGAAATTGCCACAGATCAGTTACAGCTTTCTCTGCAATGTGCAGGACTGTGAAGTTCAACAAATGATAACCATATTTCTCTTTGACATCTGTGCTGACATCAGTTCCTAAAACAATAATGCAAAATAATTTGCAGAATCATTGTTTAATGGATCTTACACCATTTCAGCATAAAATAAATTTGAAAGAGATTTTTGGTTCCGTATCAATTAAGCCCTTATTGGGTTTTGTGTTCTGTTCACTTTGGTTTTTTCCCCTGTCTAAAATTATAGTTCTTGTGCAATTTCCCAAGATAAACAGTACAATTATTGCATTTTTATGAAAGAAATCTTCTTGTGATAATCTTCCATGTGCAGCATTTTAACTTTTTGGTTATTATGGATTTGTGGAAGAAATGGTGAATGCTTTTCATTGAGATGATTTAACATGCAAAATCAAACTGTTAGGTCAGATTATGTGGAAACAGACAGCTGGGTATCAACAATATGCTAAATACTCTGCAATAGAGTCTTCTAACCTATCTCCTCCAGCAGCCCACCTTTTAAATAAGGCAATAGAGGGCCACCAAGATGATCAGGGGAATGGAGTATCTCTTGTATGAAGACAGGTTGAGTTGGGGCTGTTCAGCCTGGAGAAGAGAAGGCTCTGGGGGGACCTTAGAGTGACCTTCCAGTACCTGAAGGGGGCTACGTAAAGGTGGGGGAAGGTCTATTCAAAAGGATTTGTAATGATAGGACCAGGAGTAATGCTTTTAAGCTAGGAAAGGAGAGATTTAGGCTGGATATTAGAAAAAAAGTTCTTTAAGATGAGGGTGATAGATGAGTGGAATGGGCTGCCCAGAGAGGTGGTGGAGGCCCCATCCCTGGAGTCCTTCAAGGTCAGGCTTGATGGGGCTCTGAGCAGCCTGCCCTAGGTAGAGATGTCCCTGCTTGTGTAGGGAGGTTGGACCAGATGACCTCTAGAGGTCCCTTCCAGCCTCAAACATTCTATGATTCTATTCTATAAGAGCGTTTGCCAATGCAATCCCTGCAGGTAGCACGTCATGTCTATTAGTATTTAGGTAACTAAGGTTATAAACACAAGAAATTAAGATGTATATTTTTGAGACGTGGAGCACAACTAAAGGTAGTGCAACCTTAAACAAAAAGGTTTATATTCATCACAGAGGTAGACTTTCTTTTTGACGTGTTTGACTTCTGTAAAAAGTGCTTCACCCCTTCTGTCCTCCCCTCTCACTTCTGCCTGCAAAGATAAAACAGTCTCAGATTCTTTAAGTGCATTTATTGATGCACTTCATTGATTTATGGAAATCTGAATACGGAGATGTTAGGAAGAAAGAAGTGGTAAAGAGATAAAAGTGTAATCACTGCTTATCAGACTATTTTCACTTTTAAATTGCAACAAAATACACGGAAATTATTAAACACTAAGTATTCTAGGCTATGAGGCATAATAACACCTACATAAATCTAGGTACTACAGTAAAGTTTATCCACTCGTGCTGGAACTTACATCATCTCAGCATAAAATAAACTTGAAAGAGATTTTGTTACAGTATCAATGAAAATTGATAGAGAAAATGATACGCCAATATTTTTAATTACTGAAGAAATTCCTTGTAGGTGTAGAATGCAGAACATGACTGATTATTCTCTCTTTCCCTCTTCTTGTGGCAGAATATAGTTGAAGGTTTTGAGATCTATGACAAATTTAATGTTCAATACGAGTTTCCAGGAAACCTTTTGCAAGCTGCAATATGTAATAAAGATGTTCTGTAGATTTTTTGGGAGTACCTGTAAACTTTAGTTTCCGACTATTTAGAGGGACTGAACTCTTCCTTTTTCTTTCTATATTTCGAAATATCCATATTATTTTTATCATGATAGGCAAACTTGTACACAAGAGTTAGAAATCTTATATCCAATTATTTTAGTACTCTTTTTCATAGGATATTTCTACTGTCTCATCTCCACATCCTTCACTTGATGCAACTCTTTATCCAGTCATGAACTGGATAATTTTTTTCTAAAAATAAATAGAAAAAAAAAAATGTATTTATTATTATTAAATGTTCCAAGATGTAAATTAGACTGTATCCTGATTAATTGGAAAATACTAGTGCCATACATTTTCATTCTGATCTAAACCATATCAAGAACATAAAACTGTTTGAAATATTTTTACTCTTAGCATGAAAAAATCAACTAATTGACCTTTAGGAAAAAAAAGGTGATATTTATTTAAATTTCTGTATTCCCATTCCCTCAGTCTTCTACAATAGATAAAAGTGTTATTAATTTTTAATTAACCTCACATAATTTTAATGATAAAACTAGTAATACCTTAATATAAAAACCTTAACAACATAAACTTCCCAAAGGCCAGAATAAGAAAAGATTACATGGAAAAATTATCCCAGATACGTTTCCTGGGAAATTCTGCTCTTTCATACATCTCAAAATAGCTATTAGGATTAAATAATCAGTTTAAAGCCAGTATATTTTCTTAGTTATAAATATATATATATAACTATATATTATATAATATATATGAATAATTAGTTTTATATACTGTATGAACAATTAGTTATATATACTATATGAATAATTAGGTATATTTAATTAATATATATATAATGTTATCATATATATTAGTTATATATATTCATTTTCTTAGTTATATATATCTTAGTTGTGTGTTGGAATTCTATAATGGAATTATATACTTATTATTGATAATTGTGTGTTGGAATAATGTAATGCTGGAATATAAGCAGATATAAATGGATAAAAAACAGTATCAGAAAATAATTTCCATTTTGCTTGTGAAAGAACAAAAAAAATCCAGACTCATGTTTAGGCTTATATATCTTAAACAAATTAAACATTGTTTACTACAGCCATTAGGAAAAAAAACAATCTAGAAAGAAAAAGCTGGACAATGGAGAATTTGTGTGTCAAGAAGTATTTGCTATGCCTGCCATAGAATAAATCCTGTACACAGAAAATTAGTAGCCTAAAGGACATGTTGTAATTTTTAAAAAAGAGAGGAGGACTGAAGAAGGAAGCAGATTAGCACACAGATGGGAGACCTGCTGGTGTTTCTGATGAAGTTCCACCTTCACAGGTTCCAGGGGGTGGTAGGTATGGGGTAAGTTTACAGTATACACTTAACAGTTGTGTATTTTTCTAACTGCTTTAACTCTAGCAGTAAAACAAACATTGCTTAGGTCTCTTCAGCCGTTGTATCTATAGCTGTTCATCAACTACTGGAGGGAAGTAATGTAGGTATTTGATATAATCAATATCTACTAAAAAGCTCTGATTACAAAGTGACCCAAAACTCACCCTAATAACTGGGAAATTTAAATTCTACTTATTAATAAGCAAATGAGAAGGGGTGACCTGGGAGAGACCAGGAATAATCCAGAAAGTCCAGTGTCATCTTCCTGGTCAGGTAGGAACCTCTCTCTCTATAGTACTGGGCCTACTGGAGTTGATAAGAATCCAAATTTTTCTAGATTTTACAGGGTTTTTCTGATTAAATTACAGAGTAATTCATATTCTGCGATATGTCTCAGGTATTGGAAGGTAAGCTTTTGTTCAAGAATTTGTTGGTTCAGAGTTTCATTTACTAACTAGTTCTTCATCTACTATCAGCAGCAGAACTCCCATGAGGTTCAATGAATGAAGGTGTCAGGCTAGAGGGAATGTCAATGGACTTGAAGTAGTTATGATGGTGGATAAGCAGAGCAAAGATAAAAATCCAAACAAAACCCAATATTTCGTCACAACCAAAGGAATTAAAATAGGAAACAAAAGCACCATGCTTCATAAAGCTCCATAGCTGACCAGCTGTAATCTTCTTGTTCATTTCTCTGATGCCATCAGATGAAGAACATAAGCAAAGTGTGTCAGAAGGTCAAGCAGCTTGGACATTTGTATAGGCTCTGTACATTTCCTTGAATACACTGTGAACAGTGAATACACATAATTCAAGATCATAATAGAAGGGATAATAGAATCTCACCTATAGGCTGTACTGTATTTTAATTGCTTCTGACAAATTAAGATGCACCCTTTCATTGAGTTAGCTACAGCAGATGATTGGCTGAAAATGGCAGAAGACAATGATAACTAAGAAATAAGGCGTATGAGAAAGGTTCTTTAAAAATTCCCCTGGAAGCACATTGTGCCTTTCTTGTCAATGTGAGCTTTATTAATCAACACAGACACAGAGAAACGCCCTTAATGAATGAAGAGTGTGGAGGCTACCTGTTCCTCCAGAGCCCTGTGGAATTGATAGAAGGTAAATGAAGAATCCAATCTATACTCTTCATCTTAAATGAGAGCAGACATACTGTATTTCAGCACTTAAGCATGATTAGGAGTCATCTTACTGAAATCTCAACAGTCTGCTTACTGCTTCTTCCTCCTTCTACCTGAAATTTGTCTGAAGATGTTATCTGAAGTCAGGAGGCATTCTGAAGTTCTTGCATGTCAAAGCATCCTTTGTTCTTGTTATGAGCTGACAAGAGGAATTTTGGATGCATTGATCAATGGGATTCTTTCAGACAGGATGAAGTAAGGTCATAGAAGGAGAAGAAAGAACACGGATCCTGTGCAAGCTACTTAACATTACTAATCACAATGTAGAACAGAAGGAAACAGAATAGGACTATCTATTTGACCCACCACTGCTCATTGTCTCCCCACCTCTGGTGATACATGTTTAAATATTTTCCCTCTATATTTAGATATATACATATATTTTCTCTCTAACATCACCAAGTTGTTAGAGGAAGAATATTTATCATAGTAAGACACTTAACAAACTAATTCACTTGAGCTCCTTGAAGAGAATATTAAATGAATCAAACTTTCTCTAATCATTTACTAGAAAAATATTACTTTAATTACCAGGCAAAATAATTTCTATGGTTGATATGAAAGATGATGCTGGAACAATAATCTCTCTTTTTGTTAATAAGAAACTTAACCACAGGAACAGCATAAAAAGGGTGCTGAATTTCTTTTCATGAGATAACTTTAAGCCATAACTGGATATCTCACTTTAAAACATTCACACTTAATTTATCCATAGCATCCAGCTCAGCTTTTGTACTGCAAGAATTCTGATTGCTTAAATCAGCTCCTAAAGTGCAGGGATCCATCAGGTAACCTGAGTACATGAAAACTTGCCTTCCCAAGGAAAAAACCTTTTCAAGACTCAAATTTGAACTCACTGTGCAGTCACAGGGTACAACATTACCTAACACAGGCATACCTGAGAACATAGAATCATAGAATCATCAGGGTTGGAAGGCACCTTAAAGATCATCTCGTTCCAACCCCCCTGCCATGGGCAGGGACACCTCCCACTAGATCAGGCTACTCACAGCCCCATCCAGCCTGGCCTTCAAAATGTCCAGGGATGGGGCTTCCAGCACCTCTCTGGGCAACCTATGCCAGTGTCTCCCCACCCTCATGTGTGCGAACTTCTTCCTAATGTCTCATCTGAATCTACCCTCCTCTAGTTTTGATCCATTCTCCCCAGTTCTACCACTACCCAACATCTCAAAAAGTGCCTCCCCAGCTTTCTTGTAGCCCCCTGCAGATACTGGAAGGCCACAATAAGGTCCCCTTGGAGCCTTCTCTTCTCCAGACTGAACAACCCCAACTCTCTCAGTCTATCCTCACAGGAGAAGTGCTCCAGTCCTCTGATCATCCTTTTGGCCATCATAACAAATAACATCATACATGACAAATGAATTGTCACAGACACCTACATTACTACTTCACCATTTTTTTTTCAAAGCTGGCCTCATGTACATGTATATGATAGAATAAAAGCCAAATGGATAAAGATATTATTAATCTATCTTTATATGTCTTAGAGCAGGGAATATTTACTCTGAAATGTCTCTGACTAGGTTGCATCTGGGTGCCCCAGGAGTCATTGTGGGAGTGACAGAGGAGTGGACACCAGTTCAGGAGTGAAGTGAGCCTGCATTGTGATCTGCAAAGAGTCTGCTGCTGGTGGGGTGATGGCAGATCTCTCAGCTAACAACTGGAATGAACAGTCAGTTCTCTGGGTGCTATTTGTTTTAAGACAGCTCATCATTCAGGTATGTTATGATAAGCTATCAAGCCTTTTTATAATAACATTGATTAAAAATTTTATTTTTCCTAAAGAAAGCTGAGATATTGGGTAGCTTCTAATCATGAGGGTTGAGTGCCTAATATAATAGGCATCCATGTAATACTTGATCTTATCCTAACACCACCTGCTCTCTTTCTGTTAGAGGAGAATATGGTGCTTGTCAGAATGCAATAAAAGTCTTCCTGAGCCTCTGTGCTCTGAGAAACTCTGAGTGCCAGCTTTGAAAAACTTGAGCGAGGAGAATAAACACCCACTTTTGCCAGACCTGTCATTTGACTGGGGTACTGCTAACATCTATTACTGTTTAATCATTCTACTTTTTGTCACAGTCTGTGATGGAAAGAACAGAGAGTTGATACTTAGAGCCTCATCATCTTCCTGAAAGATATTTACAAGGCTCTATGTCACTGAGGAATAAAGGATTGTTTCATTATTTTTGAAACTCTTGTAGTGTTACAGCAAAAGAGGAAAAAGTAGTGATGCATACCCCCCAACTGTGGTAGTATCACTACCCTTTGCTGTAGGATATACAGTCTCTCATGAGCTCAGATGGGTGATTCTACTTTTCACATGTAAATTCTAGTGTCATAGAATCATAGACTAGAATCATAGAATCATTTAGGTTGGAAAAGATTTCTAGGATCATCAAGTCCAACCTTCATCCCAACATCTTCCTGACCCCTAGACCACGTTCCAAAAGGTCATCTCACTGTTATAGTCCCAGGAGCCAGAGCCCAGGGAGAAGACTGGGTGAGCGAGAGGTAAAATGCTAAATCCTGCAGCAAAACCAGAAGGCTGAGCATGACCATTTAGTGGGTCAAATTAAAAGCAGGCCTGCTTGGTTATGGACCAGACAGAGAAGCCAGTTTAAATCATTTGGGGGCAGTGAGGTGGGTGACACAGCACTCCTGGAGCTGCTTAGCCACAACAGAGCTTCTTAGTGTTAACATTAAATCATTTGCAATGTGTTTCCCAGGGAGGCTGAGAGTTGCCCTGCTGCTCAGTGGCTTGAAATGCTAATGGATTCTTGGGAACTAATTTCCAGTACAGACCTGCTACCAGCCTGTTGAAAAGTTGCTCTAAAATTTGTTTTCTGCACATTTATAGGAGGGTGGATATACTGAGCTACATGTGTAATATTTATCATATATCAAGCTGATGTGCTGAGTCAGAGCCATGTTATAAATCATGTTTATGAGGCACCTCTGCCCTGCCTGCCTTAGCCCTGTAATTCCTTCCCACTCAATCTGTACCTATATGTTAAATTTCAAAGCAGCAGAGATAAAAGGTACAAGGGACTTTCATCTTGACAGTGGAACAGGAATACGCAGAAAGTTCTCCCATGTTCAGAAAATTCTATATGAACCATGGAACATTATCTTAATCCTGTCTACTGGCATTTCAAATACATCCAATTAAAACTTTCTGCTATGATTTCCATAGAGAGAACTCTCAGGAGAACCTTTTCAAAGGTGCCTAAGTCAGGCAGGTCCATCTCTAATTTTTGTGAATTGTAACTATTGATATCTGAGTATAGACTGAGGCACTTAATGCTTCTCCTTTAACTAAACATCAATGACATTAGGAAAGAGGATTTTAATGGCACGTTGATGAAGTGCAAGATCTAAAATGTGAAGAGCAAAAGTCTTTGAGTGTGGTTGTGTGATAGGATTTTTTAATGCAGTAAGGAAATGTGCTGGTCAGGAACAGAGATACATCTCTGTTAACACTATCCCCTCCCTTGTAGAAGTACCAGTACCCTCCAGAGTATCTCTGTCACTGAGTTGTCTTGTGCTATACAAATGGGTTTAAGTTACCCAAGCTCTTCTATAAATGTCAAGCATCAAATCTAATGCATAAAGGAGATGCAAAGAAGCCAAATTATTTTCTGCAAATGTTGTGGGATGTAGTGAACTATGGTGTAAACAATAGAGGATTTGACACAGGTTTGACAAAAATTATTTGTGGCTTGGAAATAATCCAGTCACCCTTACCTGATGCTAAAAAAAGCTGAGGGCTAGATTTTGTTAGCACCTTTACTCAAAATCACTGCTTTGTCACTTTGTATGGTTGCCTCACATTTCAAGCTAAGTAACAGTCTCATAGCCCTGCTGGTCTCAGCCACCAACTGCGATGAGAAGACATGGGTCATGACTTTCCCAGCATAAGAATAAGATCATATAGCCAGCAACAAGGTAGTCAGGCTAGGAATGAACCCAGAAATTTTCTGCCTTGCCAAATGCCCCTGGCTTCCACCTCAGAGCAATGAGGAGATCAAGGGGGTTAAGCTTTTTCAGGGTCTAGACTGAGTTGTGGGAGAGGTAGATACTTTTGTTGTCCCTTCTTTGATCCTGTTGCTGATTAACACTCTCGGTCTCATTGCTGCTACAGCTCCTATTCTTTCCCTTTCTAGCACTATACTCCTTTCTTTAGGCCAATAGATGCTTTCTCAGCCCCCCTACTCCCCCACTCCTTTTATTTCAGGCTTATTTCTTTCAGTCCCACCCCCTTAACCCATGGCCCTACCTCCTCCTTGACCAGTGACAGAACTACAGTACTCAAATCCTGTCTCCTACTACCTCTTTGAGAAGCAGCATCATTTCTGTAGCCCTCTCTCAGGAGCATGAGGTAAGGATGATTTTCTCCCTAAGAATCCAAAAGGTTTTTCTGCGTGTATCATCATCTACTTTCTTCAACTTAAAAATTCTCCATGTCACTACTGTATGAACAACTTTGCTGTTGTAACAGGCAAAATTACTGAGATGAGTTTAGAAGAATACTTCTGTAAAGACCAAAAAATCATATAAACAAAGATTTATTTTTTTTTTTTCTATTCTGGATCACTTTATTAAGTCTTTATGAAAAACTAATCAAGTATTATTTAGAAGGCTATAGAACCCAGACTGCAATTCTGGTATTATATTATAGGTAGGTATTACATTAATAGGTATTATATTAATTCTAGGGAGATATATATACCTATATAGGTATAATATTAATTCTAGGGATATATATACACCTATATAGGTATAGGTATTATATTAATTCTAGGGATAAACAATTCACAATACAGTTTTTAATCAACAAAACCAAGACGGACACACCAAGACAGCTTCTCAAGGAGGAGCAACTCACACAAGATCACTCAGGTAGTCAGTTTGTTGTTGCACCAAATCATAAAGAGCAATAATATAGGAAAGCCATTAGGAGCAGAAGGCACCTGCCTGGGTTTCCAGTCAGTAAGTTAGGTTAGATTGTCAGTGTCAAACTGAGCAAGACAGTTTTTCTCAACTAAAATTCCATCTNAAGCAATAAGAAATTGGAGAAGTTGTTTGCAGAAATACATGGCTCTGGGATAGTCATAACTGCCTTGGCTGGTTTATATTTTTATTGGTCTACAAAGCAGTCTGAAAGAAGAATTGAAAGCACAGGAGCTAGATTAATAGAAAAGGAGGTAACTAAAGGGTGACCCCCAAAGACACCTAAACACATCAGCTCTGTGGAAAATACAGACCACATGTCTTTTAGATGTCTTTGGCAAGAGACATTTCTCCTTGCCCCATAACCCAGTGAAACCCTTGTCAATTCTCTCTCTCCCACTCCCTCTTTCAGTTCTCAATAAAGCAAACCAGCAATATTTTGTGATTCCTCAGATACATAGGAAATATGTGGGAGAAGAACTAGCAAAGGTCTCTGGCTCTATGTGGAGTGAGGGATTTGGAAACAGTTTGAATTCTCCCAGTGGATTCTGATACAAGAAAACCCTAAAGTTTTGGGGTTCCCATTTCCTGCTCGAAATCCAATGGCTTCATATTATTTGACAAGGAAATTCTAGAGACCATGAATACCCTTTCTTGAGATGATATCTATGGAAGTTTTTAATTCAGGAAAGTAAAACTCCTTGGAGCATCGAGCCTTGGGAGTTTTGAGATTCCTGACTTCCCACTTCAGTATTTTTATGAGCAATTATCTGCCGTGAACCACTTTTGTTATACCTTTTTGTAACACTTTTACCATCACTGCCTGTCNAAACAAAGATTTATTTTTTTTTTTCTATTCTGGATCACTTTATTAAGTCTTTATGAAAAACTAATCAAGTATTATTTAGAAGGCTATAGAACCCAGACTGCAATTCTGGTATTATATTATAGGTAGGTATTACATTAATAGGTATTATATTAATTCTAGGGAGATATATATACCTATATAGGTATAATATTAATTCTAGGGATATATATACACCTATATAGGTATAGGTATTATATTAATTCTAGGGATAAACAATTCACAATACAGTTTTTAATCAACAAAACCAAGACGGACACACCAAGACAGCTTCTCAAGGAGGAGCAACTCACACAAGATCACTCAGGTAGTCAGTTTGTTGTTGCACCAAATCATAAAGAGCAATAATATAGGAAAGCCATTAGGAGCAGAAGGCACCTGCCTGGGTTTCCAGTCAGTAAGTTAGGTTAGATTGTCAGTGTCAAACTGAGCAAGACAGTTTTTCTCAACTAAAATTCCATCTTGTTCCTTTTAAGTCAGCAGCAGAATTTTCATTCACTTAAGCAATGCAAATATCAGGCTTGATTGTCTTAATTAAATTAGTTAGAAGCTACCAGAGTAGCACAATCTGACCTTTGTGTGTAAAATGAATACATATGGACTTTCCAGAGATAAATTAATTGGAGAAATGATTACGAGGAAAAATGGGCTTGCCATACTTACATCACCCCTGCATTATGCTAATAGTTAATATCACAGCAGCAGTAGAAAGCTTACCTATTGTACTTACATCACCCCTGCATTGTGCTAATACTTCTTGCTCCAGCAACATCAATCTGGAGATGCATTAACATAGTCTCTCTCTGAAGTGATGTACAGTAGCACTGATGATATGTTAGTTTTAATCATTGTCAAAGTGATCCTGCTGTAATGCTACTATGTTGATGATTTGATATAATATATTGCTGAAGAAACACCATGCTGGTTGCCTGCCAGGGTAATATATCATTATTTTCCTGTCACCATGAGGATATCGTAGAATAATCTATAGAAAAGGAAGGAAGAAAATCTGACAGAAAGAATCTCTTAGAGAAGCAGAACTTACTCTAAGTATTCACTAAAATGATACCTGCTTATTTAGCCACAGAGGGTTTAAGGAAAACAAGAACATGATTTTGCCATAATCAAGGATAGAGAGATCTCAGTTTAAGCTTCCTAAATTCTTTCTGAAATAAAGCAANTATCTGCCGTGAACCACTTTTGTTATACCTTTTTGTAACACTTTTACCATCACTGCCTGTCAAAAAAAGGTAAAGAAAAATAAAATCCTGTTTTCAGATGTTTCTTCCCCAGCTGAGCTCTCTGTGCATGTTCAATGTGCAAAAATCATTTAAAAATGTATGACATACTGCTGACATAGTCATCTCTAACGGGGAGTCCCTTAAAATTCAATGTGTTTGCTTCTATCCTGTTGTAAGGGACAGTAGCAAAATAATAATAAGAAAATATAGAAGGGGAACCATGATTGCATTTGCTGGGTACAGCTGGTCAGGAACTAGTGATACCTTCAAGCTCTGGGAGGCCACAAGGTCACACTTCATGACAAGCTGAACTATTCAAAGAAAGGGACTTACATTCCCCATTTTTTAGGCTGCTTCTTAAATTAAACCCAAATATAACCCACTCTGTAGGACAAAGTGTTTGAGAGAGAAGAGGGGATTTTTTCTATTTTTCCCTGGTTTAGTGTGTTTGGGTTCCTACAACAGCTTTGAATATAGTTCTAGGCCTTTACTAAAGCTGCTCTTTTATACCAATATGTCACTATAGAGAATTCCATTTTAAAATATCAGGAGAGTCTTTCTAAATCTTCCTTTCCTGCTGTTACGGTCACTGCTACAGTGACCCCTGACCTCAGGTAAAGCTATTTTAGCCTTTCTTGTTCCCTCGATAGCCAGGATGGGAGTGAAGAGAGAAGAGTATTGTTGGTGATACCTTTCAATTTCTTTCTTAATCTGATTTTCAGTCAGCCCAAGAAGTGTCTTTCCCTTCCGTAGGGAAGTTTGGGTGGTTGTCTCTTAGAGTAATTGTGGAAGCTCTGGGAAGCAACACTGGAGCTTCAACATCTGGGAATATTTCTATTTGGTGAGTAATCATCAATCACCTTGTGCTGTGCTGCTGGAAGTGACATATTCTGGATGAGATGGGAAATTAATGTCCTCATCATTTTGATATTAAACATCTCCAGGCACTTTCACAAAATTAGCAGTACTCGTACCTAGTTACTGGCCAGAACTGGGGTAGATAATTATGCTGTTCCAATATAAAATTCATTCTTATGTTTCATCTATATACTTTCCCTGCAGAAATTACCATCTGACAGCAGCAACAAATTGACACTTAGTAATTCCATTGTGTTTTACTTAAAATCTTTCCAATTCTGAGACTTGCCTAAAATCATCTCAAATATAGAGTTCAACCTAAACAACATTTTAAAGCCTGAGAGTATTTTGCTACAAAGATTCTTGGCTCTTATATTTCTCCCATACAGCTCCTGTGCCTTTGCCAGTTTATCTAACCAAACATTAAAATCAGTAAAAAACATTCATTAGAAGAAATATAAATATATGGCACAAGCAATGGAAGAATTGCTGCATGCTAGGTCCTGTAGGAGTGGTAATAAAAATTGTCCGACAACTACATTACTGCATAAATCTGAATATACTCCTGAAATATGGCTTCTGCTGTTTGAGAAAAAGAATAAGGAAGAAGCATCTGGTTTTTTACCCTTAGTCACTCCTGCCTAATATGCTGTTGCTGTCACGTATTTGGCTGCTTGAGTTAGTGGTGCACACATGTCAGTGGGGATCCTAACCCATAGTCATGAGTTTATTTGATCTCTCTTCAATTTCTGCTGTTCATACAGGGTGCAGTGACTAGAATAAAGCCTCACAAAAAGAGTGAACTGTGGATTAGCTATAAATACAGCCCTGTTGTTCCTTGTGTCTAACTTTCTTCTGAACAAAACAAAGCAGACAGCTTGGCAGTCTAGCAACAGTGCATTAGGTTGCTACACAGAAGATCCATGTGTCATGTGTTCCTTACTAGAACAAAGCTATTCATTTCTTCTAAAACCAAAACAAGGAATTTTTTTAAGAGAAAATAATTTCCATAAAGTTTTCTCCCTGTGGACACTTTCTCCCTCACACGTTTGCTGTAGAGTTTTTCCTTGGAGCCGTCATTACCTTGCTCTGCTTTCCCACTGCAATTCTATGGAAATAATAGATGTATTTTCAAACTTAGTTCAAATCTGAGCCTAATACTGAGCTCCTGTGTGCACAGTCTGGAGAAGTTCACTGTGCAATAAGAAGTCAATAAGGAAATCATGGTAGTTACTTCTAACCACAAATCTTTTGGGTAGATGAGATCTGTGGAAAAAGGATGCTCTGAATACACAAAAAAAGTGAAGTGTCTTGCATTGTATAGAAAGAACTGTTCAAGGTCTCTCTAGCCATATATTCACTCTTCACCAGCTGCTGATAGTGATTGTCTAGGAAGCAATTTAAGACCAGGGCAAGTATGTAGTGATGTCTCCCCAGTGTATTATCCATAATTGGACAGTCTGTGGGTTAGTTTTACACTTTCATAATTCAGACTCAAAACTGTTTTGATGAAATCTTCCTGGAGTCTTCCTAGCCCTGAAGGGAAAATGGAGAATATTTACCATGCATACTTCTCAAGGGAAAAAAAAAAAAGGATAAAACCCTCAAACCATCCCCCTTCCAAAAAAACCCCAACACCAAATAAACAAACCTTCAAGAGTAAGTAATAAAAGGGCAAGATGACAAGGTCAAAGTAAATCTAAATATTGAAATTTCTATTCAAAATAAGGGCTGGGGGAAGGGTTATTCTGCATCCAGATGATTCTCAATCCTTCAGAAATTCCATTTTCAGGGAAGAGTGTTTGCTATTGGCAGCACCTTTTTCCCCAGTAGGGGAAAGAGCAAGAGTGTTTATGGTCTAGTTGAGAGGTGTCCCTGCCTATGGCAGGGAGGTTGGACTAGATGATCTCTAGGATCCCTTCCAACCTGAGCCATTCTATGATCATTTCAAGCTTTTCTAATCAAACAAGCTCAAATAAGGAGCATCAGCAACTGACTGAACCACATGGAAACCAAGCAGTAATACTGGTTTATTTCTGTAAAAGAGAATTTTTTTTCAGTAGTTATGAACATAATGACAGTTATCTTACTCTTCAGATATTTTCCCCATGAATGGAATGTGATTCAAACTTTTCAGTCTTAACAGCTAGTCTTAACTAGAGCTGAAGAGAATAGATTTTGTTTTTCTTCTTTAATATAGGATTAATGGATGAATGATCCCCAGGATATTGCAGATAAACAAAACTGCTGGGAAAAGAAATGTAAATGTTTCATAGCATTTTATTCAACTGTTTCTGTACAAGGAATTGCAAGATTTTCAAAATGCTGGCATGCACTTCAATTCATGGATTGCCCCAAGGAAAAACTCCACAGTGAATGTGTGTGAGAGAAAGTGTCCATATTCATAAATTATAGAAACATGGAAAGTTTCATTAGACATCTTCACAGCTTTAGGTAAATGCATTCAGCTCAGTGAGGAGCTTCCTGGCCCTGTCACACTCCTCAGAAATCTCTTAAGTGTTCTGAACACACAAATAACTGTATAGAGGATCAAGTGCCTGGGAGTATTTCTTGGCATTGTTTTTATTGCTATTATTTATGTCTATTGACACATATATTTACTTATTTCATCACTTAGTATTGTTCTGGCCTTTGGTCTTCTGAATCTGATTTCATGATATACACAAAGGGAAACATTTTCAAAGTCTGTAGATATTTCTGCTTCTATGTTTATCAAATCCTGTAAAGCTAGTTGACCTTAACATCATTGAAAATTATTGTGTGAAGAAAATCTACATTAATTATTTAAAAAATCCTTTTTACACTCGAAATGAACAAAGAAATAACTCATACACAGCAGATAACTGTTTGCAAATTAGCTCTGTTAGATGACCCCAGTTGAAAAGGGGTTTGTGGTATGTGGTTTGTGAAAGACACCTTGGATATCATCAAAATTACTTCATATGGTGCTTCTAGTACCTAATGAAGAGCTACTGAGAAGACAAATAAATCTCAGAAATTAAAAAGAAAAAAAAGAGAAAAAAAGGAAAAAACCCCAATGAAATAGCAAGAAAGCACAATCAGATCTAAAGAGAACTTACACCAAAATCTGGAGCTAATACATGCTGTCTTCCAAATAAAATTAACTCTGATTTTTAGTGAAAGAAGCAATATTTTTAAGTTGCCTATGGATGTGACCTGCCTTTTTTCCTGAAGCTGGATTTCTGAAGCAGGAATCTGTAGGAAACATGCTGTTCAAAGCAATTATTCTGGTGTTTATTAAAGGACAGAGCCAAAACTAAATGTTTTCTTCAAGAAAACAAACAAAATTATACCGACAACAAGTAGACATCTAATATGTTTGGGTTTATGTGATGATTTTCTTTCCAAGTTTAGTTCCTCCAGGAGATAACAAAATAATTGCTGCACATTGGCTTTCTAGAGCTGCTCACACACAAGTATCCCTGCAGCACTCTACTGTCCAAATTATTTTGCAACCATCTGACATATTTCTAATCCTTAAAAAATCCCAATTTATCAAAGGAGAAGTTTTTTTGGCTCTAAGTGAGTGCAATTTAGAAATGGTGCTTTTCAATTTCAATTTACTGTTCCAGTTCTTTAAAAATAATTATTTTCTTGTATTCAAATCAGTGTATGCAAATGTTTGCTTTAATTAAAGTAGTACCATGGCTATTTTCCTAAACAGTTGCGACTCTTGTTGCTTTAAATCTGTTTCCATACAGAGCACCAAGGGCGTTTCAAGTGTATTGGCTGAACAAGCAGGATAACCAGGCATTGCAGCTGATTTCAGTGCATCATTTTCACCCTTGTGAGGGAAGACAGACAATTAAATGATGCTGACTGTCAATAACACGCCACGGACCCTGCATTCCTGTCAATGAATAACAATGTTTAGTACAGGGTGGATAATTTTCAGTGTCGTTTCTACTTGTGGCAATTATTACCTGAAATAAAAAGGCCAAGCTGTGCTCGATTCAATGTTACTACTCTCCTCACATGCCCTGTCACTGCTGCTCTGCCTCCACAGCTTTGGTGGTACTCCACAGCAGACCTTCCAAAAGTTTGTTGTGCAGGGACATCTAGTGGCACAAGGATTATAAACCTAACTGCAATATGATATTTTTCAGTCTATGAGTCCTTCAGGAGACCCAGAGAGAGGTGACCAAGCAAAGGGATGTGAATTCTTCCCACAGAATCACAGAATGTCAGGGATTGGAAGGGACCTCAAAAGATCATCTAGTCCAATCCCCCTGCCGGAGCAGGATCACCTAGATGAGGTTACACAGGAACATGTCCAGACAGGTTTTGAATATCTCCAGAGAAGGAGACTCCACAACCTCCCTGGGCAGCCCGTTCCAGTGTCCTGTTACCCTCACTGAGAAGAAGTTTCTTCTCATATTTAAGTGGAACCTCCTGTGTTCCAGTTTGTACCCGTTACCCCTTGTCTTATCATTGTTTGTCACCGAGAAGAGCCTGGCTCCATCTTCGTGACATTCCTCCTTTATATATTTATAAACATTAATGAGGTCTCCCCTTGAGGTCTTCCCACTTTCAGGGACTCTGAGGGAGAACAGGGGACAGTTTTCCTGTCAGCTCCAGACCCCATTTCACCAAACTACGTGTCATGAAGGTAACAGGGAAGAACCTTGTTAACTTTTACATCTCTCCTGACACTCCAGTTTCTCTGTGAGCAACACATGGCACTGCTGAGTTTGCAGTCCAGGATTCCAGTTCTTTTTATTAAGCCACATCCTCATCTACACAAGTTCTTACCACCAAAACACCTGAAAACCTCTCCTGAACCCATTAGAAAAATATGACTAACATTTGTCATGTAATGTTTGGGCTTTTCTTCTTTTGGGGGGAAACATTGACTGTGAAATATCTCTTAAGTAGGCAGTTTGTTTGTTTATCTCTGTTTGAATATATGTGCCACTAAACGATTCCACCACATGGAGCATAAAGAGGTGATGCATTTATCCTTATTTTAAGGCAAAAACAGGTGAGGATTCACTGCTTTGAACTAGACTTTTAAGAAAATTCTGTCCCTCTCAATGGCAGCATTTGCTTTTATTGTAGATAATTCTATTACACTGAAAGAACAGAACTGTCATCTGTGGACTTCAGTGGCTGCACATTTTCTACACCTGACTGTAGTTTACTAACAAACTGCACTGACAGAAGGTGTCCCTTTGACTTTAGTGATATACTGGTTTTAAGTCAAGATGAACATGTCCTAGGCCATTGGGTTATAATAAACCTTTTCATCATAGAGAACAATAGGGGAAAAAAGAGGAAAAAAATATGCATAATATAAATTTATGTAAACATGTGAAATATTTGGACTGATTTGAAAAAAACCAATGTTCAGTAATGAAATATTTATTATAAGCACACATACAGAGAGAACATATCACTGTGTTATGACCAGTTCCTTTATGAGTACCAAATAATTAAGGCTACCTAAAAAATTCTTCACTTACAAGGATAAGCAGTTACTGCTAAAGATATAAATATGAAAGTCTCTTTATATCACCAACACATTTTTCTTACGTCATGCAAACTTTTCTAAAATCATAAAAGTTTTGCAATGTAAGAAAGCAAAATTCTAGGAAATAAAAAGAATGAAAATGGGGATAAACAAGCTCCACAAACTATTGAGTTATTGGAAATTTATAGATTATTTAACTGAATTATTAATAAATTAGGAAAAAATCAGGAAAGGATAATCATATATTTTCAAATTTAGTAAAATTCCCTTTTCTGAAAGAGAAAAATCAGTAAAGAACACGACAAGTCACAGCTTTTTATCTTTTTTTTTGTCTTTTTGGAATTTCCTATTGCACAAAACATAGTCACTATTGTCCTATCAAGATTCACTTTGACATTACATAGAAAAAGCTTTCAAATTAAATTATTTCTGCTGCCTCTGGTTGATTATCACATTTGCGAAATGTTGATGTTATCAGGCAAGATGCATCACAAATTATTTTCAAAATCTGAATTATAAAAGCAGTCGATGATAAACCTACAATCCATAAAAATCCACAGCAAGATTTGAATTCCAGCATTTCACTGTTGCTGTAACATTCCTATTATCTCCCTCTCATCTCTGGTTGTGAGAAAAAACTCCATTCTCTAATTTTAACACAATATTGTATGTCCCAGAGCTCCATCTTTCATATTAAACAGCCATCTTCCTACTTGACAATCCATGATATATCCTGCATCAACAGGGAAATGATTTATTCAGACGCAGAAGAACTATCTGACAGCTGATTATGTTGTCATATTTCCCTCAGTAACTCAGCTTATCAAAACATTAGCCAGCACTCTAGTGAATCACCAAGGCAATAGTCACCAGATGTAGTATCTGCAATAAGCTAATTTGGGATAATAAACTAGAAAATACTCCTGGGGAATTGGGGAGGGTTGTGAAGAGCTGCCATTTCACATATAGTGAGCAGTCTCTGTTACCCACAATCCTGTGAACCAGCTGAAAAAAATGGATAATGGCCAAGAGGTCCAGCTGAATGTGATCAAGGACCAATCTCAGGTAGTTTAGCAATTTGCTTAACTGCATCTAATAAGATATCTACACATAGGCAAATGAGCAGAGAGCTTAAATCAGTAATGTCTGAAAAACATTCTCTTCTGACTTTTGGAGCTGAGAATCATCACTAACGTTCCTTGCTGGGAAGTCAGGAGAATACAGAACACTAAAAACTTAACCTTTTGCTTAAATAGTGTTTGTGCTTGTGCGATGATGTAAAGATTTATCATTTGTAAAAATATCATAGAATAATTTAGGTTGGAAAAGACCTCTAGGATCATCAAGTCCAACCTTCATCCCAACATCTCCTTGACCCCTAGACCACATCCCAAAGCGCCACATCTACTTGTTTTTTGAACCCCTCCAGGGGTGGTGACTCCACCACCTGTTCCAATGTCTAACCACTCTTTCAGTACAGAATTTCCTCCTAATATCCAATCTAAATCTCCCCTGGCACAATTTGAGGTCATTACCTCTTTTCCTGTCATTATTTACTTGGGAGAAGAGACCAGCACCAGCCTCACCACAACCTCCTTTTAGATATTTGTAGAGAGCAATGAGGTCTCCTCAGCCTCCTCTTCTCCAAGCTAAATGTGATTGAATAACTTGATTGAATAAATGTGATTGAGATCATATATAATACTTAGATAATAGATAGACATTGGCTGAAATTTTGCACTGTTACAGGAGATCTAACAACTTGTAAGAAAGAGTTCTTCCTCCCTATTTGAAAGAGGAAAAACAGTGACGTATTTAGCACTTTAAGAACAAATACTTATAATGAGACTGCCAGGGCCCTAAGCACAACAAGTTCTGCAGCCTCCCCCCATCCTTTACCTCTTCCTTCCCCTCGTGGGGCATGTCAGGGCCACCAGTGACCTGGGACAAGGTTTGGACTCAGACTCCATGGATGTCTTCTCCTCCATGGGAACTCTGCTGGACCCTTTGCCCTGGCCCTCTCATGTAACCCATGCCATGACACTCCCTTGCTGACCCAACTTGACCTCTGGCACATCTTGTGTGGCCATTCTGGGGCAACTTTGACTGGATCTGCTCTGCTTTCTTTTGTCAAGGCTGCAGGAGCACATCCCACATCAGGACTCTGTAGTATCCCCATGTACTGGTGTATGAATGTGCATGTCCCTGTAAGAGAGAGAAAAGGGTGACACAGGGATTCTGCTCACAGCACTGCTCTCCCCTCTGAGATGTACTAAACAGATTTGAGCTGCTGGGAGGAACTGTGGCAATTTCTATCGGCAGTTGTTGGGGAAAGTGAGAATTCACTTGTTTCTCCTGTCTCTGCAAAAAGCCTCTGGGCAAATGGCTAAAAAGATTCTCCATAAATGGAGAAACTGAGAATGGAAATTTTCAATACTTCCAAAATTCATATTTTAAATTCTGTCACAAGCTTTTTGCCCTATTAGGGAACAATAGTATAAAATTATTTCCCTTCCTATGGAGCAAAATTTCTGCACAGCTTTACTCTTTACCCAAAAAACCCCCCAACTCAACAGGTAAGCAATTAAGAGTTCCTTCCAAATTTCTCTCAATAGTTACCTGACTTTTATCTATGGATTGAAAATCAAGCTTTAGAAGTATTCTCACTGCTTAATTAAGTCCGTATAACTGTTGGGTAAGCCACATAACAGACAAGTATATCATAACATATTTATGATACTATTCTGTAATTGAAGCCCAGACCTCTCAACAAGGTCACCATAGCTCTTTCTGTGCTGCTTGATGAAATGCATCATGTCTCTGTGCTGCAGTGTGAAGTAGGAGTAATGAGTATTTACTTTGTAAAACCATCAGTTATGCAAAATAACTTAAGGGTGTGGAAATGGTGTCCCAAGACACTCACCATTGGCCTGGTTTCACTCTGCCTGAAGTTAGAGAGAATTTTCCAGAGTTTAACAGGAGCATCAGTAAAGTTAGTATTGCTTCCTTTTAAATATCTTGTCCTTAATGCTTCTGAGCAGCTTTGAAAGCCTGAAGTGAAAAACTCCTTTAGAAGTGCAAAATCACTGTATTATCATTATATTGAGGCTGCTTTACTTCTCTTGAAAACTTTTTAAAAGAAAACCTGTTTTCAAAGATTTGAAAGAGTTGGGAGTTCCTGACAAGAGCAGCGTAAGTAAAGTTTAATTTAAAAGTCACGGGTCAATATTTCTGGGTTTAAATAAAGCAGGCTTATACAATCATTCTTTATTTTGCCTACAGAAAAGAAACTTGTAATCTGATATAATCTTCTGAATATAAATAGTTCTCTTTTTTTCTTAACCAGCTCATTCATTTACATCAGCAATAACTACTTTTCCTATGAAAATCTCACCAATGGCACAAAAAAAAGAATTAGAATAAATGTCATGCTGTAATTTCAGAGGTGATCAAAAAGTTAATATTAATACATAGTGTTGAAAACACCAGTTGAATTTCTGAATGTTGTCTGAAGAAAGCACAAGAAAATATTCCTTTCATCTGTAACGAGCCTTAGAGAAAGAATTTAAAGAAATCTAGAAAGATGGTTGAAGTTCAAAAGAAATTAAACCCAGAGCTTTGAGATACTGCAGGTTAATATGGTTGAATAATAAAACTCTTCTCAATATAAGAAAAATGCTAATCTGAGGCGTATTTTCTTGGCTTTTTTTGAAGTCTTAGCTGATGTCCATTTCCAGGCTAAATTAAAATCTACTGTTAAATTTCTGTTTGCTAATATGATAGCCCATAACTTTAGGGCTGGATAGGAGGAGAGAAATTGCATCATTGCAATTGCAGCAAGAGCTGCTCCCTTTCATGTAAATGGGGACAATTTTACAGTAAGTGTGTTAGAGGACTGGGGGGTGTAATCCTCACTTAAACCACTTTACTTTGGGCACCCTTAGCTGCACTCAAAGACAGTAAGAAGAATTATACACAATTTATGTGAACACATAATTTAATCATGAGCTAACAGATGTAATAAATAGCTTAGGCTAGCATGTGATGAGGTTAAACATGAGGATGCTCATCTCTTCCAGTGCAGGCATGCAGTGAGAGTCTCAGCAGGCCAAACAGGTCATGAAAATGTAGGTGCCATGGTATAGACAACCTTGTTGAGATGCTGCCCTCCAGCTCTGCTTTTCACTCAGGATTTTATACATGTTGAAATTAGTAAATGTTTCCCTGAAATTCTTGAATTATTAATACCAACTTAGCAATTTTGTCTTTTGGTTGTGGGCTTTTTTTTTTCTCTTACTTTCAATGTCTTTAGCTTATGTATTGTCAATATAATATCACATTATTTAGATATCTGATCATCCATAATTAGGTCATCTACAGATACCCACGGAAGCAGGAAGAGTGGCAGAAGATGGACACGAGAGTTTTGATAACCCAAATAGCTTATTTAGTAGGATAACTTTAATGAGGATCTTAACAAGACTGACCATACAAGAGGGAGTCACTGCTACGAAGAAACAGAATAACCAGCTGTCCATACTTCCTCGGGGAGTAGAAAAGTTCCTTCTCAAGGTGGAGTAACCATCACTATCTGCAGACCATGGGAAGATACAAAAGCAGATAGTGGGAGAGGGTTATATCCTTGTTACAGTAGTCACCATTACTGCCCTTGATTTTTTTATTTGCAGCAGCAGAAACCTCTCTGAGTTTTGCTAGTATTCCCAGCCCCAAAATTAAATGAGCTAGAGTCAGGCAGATGTGATCAAGGTCTTACTTAAATGATGCTTTCTTATGGGCTTCACCCCATGACATTTCCCCCTAACTAATGTCATCTCCATTTAATGTGTCTGTAATTTACCTTCTTCCTCCTCAGACAATGACATACAGCTGGCAGCAGGATATCTATCATAGTTTTGTTTTGGAGGATAAATTCAAACAATATAGAGAGAGCTTCAAGTTTTCTTCAGATTTAAGAGTGTAATAGGTACACAAGACTGAGAATAGATGTCAGTTCTTAAACAAGTGTAGCACTGAATATTCCCAGGGTGAAGAAAACCACAGCACTCACTCTGCAAAGAAAGGAGTTAAAATATTGTTTCCTCAGTTGTTTGTCACAGAAGGTGCAATTATTTGTCGTCCTTTGAGCTCAGGGGCATAAAGAGTGTCAAAAAGTGATGGATGTCCAGCTATCCCAGTCTATTCAGTATATAAAATGATAGTCTTCATCAAACACAGAAAAACAAATGATTGAAATATTGCACCATAAAAGCGGATGAGGAGCCACATCCTTGTAACAGATGCAATGTCTTCATATCCCCTGTAAAACTGAGGGAAAAGGCCAGGTCTCTATACTGTAGGGCACAGAAGTGTATAGGAAGGATAATATAGGTGTCGGTCAATCCTTTTATCTGTTAACTTAGGAATATTTATTTCTGTGACTGTCTTCTTACCATTCTTAGCACCACTTCTTAGTCCTTGTCTCTATTCACTTAGTGTTATTATCTGCCTCATCTTTAATGCTTCTCTTCTATCTTGCATTCATGTTTATCAACTCATTTTTTGATTCTTCTTTTCCCTCATTCCTTTTCAATGAGTAAAACTGTTTGATACAAAGAAGAGAAGGTGGAAAAAACAACTCTGTTGAGCTTAAGAAAGAGCACGGCAGGTCAAGATGAAATTCAGTGTTCTGTTTCTGAAACTGTCTACAAGCAGATGTTGAGGAAAGATGATGAGCAGCATAATAATGCTGCTCCCAAGTATTCTTTCATCATCCAAATAATTCCAGCTCCAGAGATTTTTTGAGTCTGATACAGTTTCGTATGTGTTTAGTATTTCCTTTTATGTGCCCTAGAAGTACCATGTTGACCTTAACCAGAGTTAACTTTTTGCTACCTGCAGCAAGTACTAAGGCTGTGTGTGAAAAAAATTCTCTCTTTTTTTTTTCTTTCTATTTCTTGCTGTTTTGTTTTGAGCCTGGCGTTGTAAATTATTGATATCCAGAAAGAACAATTCATGTGCTCCATGGAAGCTAGAACAAGTAATAAGACAAGGTTGCAGCAGGCAAGATTCAGGATTTAGGAAAGAATTTAGGAACCTGTAGACTGTTTGAGAATATTGGAAAGTTACAAACACCACTGAAAAAACTCTGATGCAGTTTATCCCACATTTGAATGGGTTCGCTCCCTGATGTATCTTTGGAATTATTTTCTATGAGGTTATGAAGCATGCTGGTAATTTCCTTCACCTCTTATCTGCTAGACGAAAAATAAATATTACAGTTATTACAGTTAACCTTCTAAGCTGTCTCATTTTTATTTGTCTTGTTTATTATTATTGACTTTTGCTATCAGTCACTGTATTGTGTCTAATTCAAATGATATAGTGCAGAGGCTGGGACAATGGTGGCTTCATGAATTTTAATGAGGATTCAGAAATTATTGATAATTTTTCATTGTTGGTGGCTTTTTCCCTGTTCTTAAGACTTTCCTGAGACTAAATACGTAGTCTGTGAAAGAAAGCTGAGGTTTAACTGGAAAAATAGTTGAGGAAGTTTGGTTTTGCTAGTTATAACTTATCTTTCACATCTCTTCTAAAATTCCTTCTCATTTCAGAAGATAGTGACTGTTAATAGGTAAAAAAAAAAGATGACAAAGAATAACCAATCAGAATCTAATTTGAAATTGTAGCTCAGCAAAAGCCTTCGTGTTAATTGCCATTCTGGTAGCAGTTTTTAGGTGATACCTGGAACACAACCACAAACCACCTGGGCACACCAAAATCGTCCTCAATGTCCTCACTTATATTCCATTGCATTTGGCTTGGGGGATACAACATGTTGGACAGGTACCACTCAAATTCAGCCTTCCAAATCACAAGTGAAATGAATAAATCAGTTCCACACCACCACCAGAATGCAACAGTGCAATAATCCTTAAATTACAGCAATTAGGACATGGTGTTATTCACACCTGCCATTAGTCTCCCATGTGTCACTGCAGAAATGCAGACATCTGCCTGCCACGTGGGCAATCCCTCCTCAAATTAACTCTTGAAATTCACTGTAGCATGAAATTACCATGTGTAACAGTTAACCCATGGTTAGAATTTCATAAACTTCAATTTGTGGTATCATTTTATTCTAACATGTGTTGCTTTTTCATGACAACAGTAGCCTGTTGTACAGTAGAGCTACACAACTATATACATACAGGCAAAAGAGAAATTCTCTATATTTCAGCACTCATAGCAATAGAAACATTCCCAATTCATAAATGTATCCACTTAAGTGCAAATGAGTCTGAGTTTCTCTGTATTCTGTGGCTTCTGGCAGAGATATCTTAAAATTCTAGCAGCCTTTCTCTGATTTACCAAAAATGCTTGAGATTTATTGGGTTTTTTTTAAAAATATCGGTTTTCAAAATGTACCTGGTGAGTGTTAGTCATTTCCTCCAATTTTGTGACTCTCTTTACTCAAATGTGGGAATGAATCTTTTGTGTTTGTAAAATCAGACTTTGTGTGAGTGGAAACATTTTTTGAAAATTTATATTGTTTATAGTGTCTACAGGGATCATATAGGTCATAATTCAAAGCAAAAGAATTTAAGTGCCATTGTTTACATAGTGACTGTCATAACAGAAATATAGATCAAAGGCAGTTTCNGAAGATCTGCACCCTGCCAGCTGCTATACCAATATCTAAATGCTGGAGTACAAGCATATTCCTCCTTTTTCTTTTTTGTTTTTTTTTTTGTTTGTTTGTTTTAAGAAGTTTACTTCAAAAAGGAAGAAATGGAAAAATACCATATGAGAACAATATCAGATACCAGCAGTGATGAAATAAAAACATGCTCAGGGTTGTTTGGTTTTTGCTGGGGTTTTTTTTGTTGTTTGTTTTGCTTTCTCTTCAGTATAACTTAACTGCTTTTAAGTAGGAAAATTTATTTCCTTTTGTGAACATCAGAGCTTTTAATGTGTATTCTTCGTTTTGAAATCTTTTCTAGCAAAGTGATCCCACAGTCCTAAAATATCCAAAGGGTCTATCTCACATTAATTTTCCAATTTTGAGATTTAAGAGACCTAATTATTGTACTGTGTTTATTTTGGGGGAGAAAATGCTAACAAATGGAATTCAGTACATCAGATTACAAAATCCCAGAGAAGACAAGTGGAATTTCAACGTTATGACTGTGGTTTTGCTGAGATACAAATGAATTTCTTAAAAAACTCCTAAGTACTACTTTCCAATAGTTATAAAAATATAAGTAACACAGTCACTTTAAATATTTTTTTCCAAGTTTACACATATTTGTGCATTAAAAATATTTGAGTCATATTGTGTTCATACTCTTACAGTTACTTGAGACTGTATTAATTTAACTCAATTCATCTACCTCTATTCACTTACAACCACCTGAGAACTCTGTGTGCTTTGCAGAGGCTATAAGGATAATATACAGATAATATATTTAAAAATTCAAGTACTGACTACAAACAGATTATAGGACTTTGAAATTAATGATCTGAAGCTGAAATTCTTAGATCCAAGCATTTCACTATTTATTCATACCTTTCATGCCATCATTAATGCAGTGGAGCACAATCAAACAGATGCCAAGCTTCTAAGGTTCAGCTCATAAAGAAATCCTAAGCAAGTTGGATTTATTAACATTTGAAATGAAGAAACCTCATGGTGTCCTAATTAAAGCCCTGCTGTTTCAAAGAGGGTAAATAACACTGTAAGGATTTACGGTTGCAAAGAACATAATGATCTAAAAATGAAGTAAAAAGCCATAAACAATTCTTAGTAAAGCATTAACTTTTCTTATGTGAAATACTGTAGACAGGAAACAAATGGAAGATGTATTTTTTACATTTATATTCAAGAAACTGTTCAAGAAATAAAATATTTTAAAATGTAGAGAGTGTTTTGTTTGGTTTTTTTTTTTCCACATAACAGTTGACTAAAAGAAAATTGATAGGCTTAGTTATGTTCTGAAAACAACCTAAGTTGAATGCAGTGCTCCCTTTAGGGCTCTGCTGAAGAGAGCACTTCAGGACAGGTACACACCAACCAGACTGGCCAGATGACTGTGAAAAGACTCATTGTTCAGAAAGTCATCGCAAGGTTTATGAACTAGTAAAGGTCTTTGAGTAGTAACAGATTTCAAGTACATAAAATATGATTTAAATGTCCTTTTCTTTTTTTTTTTCCACCCACAACTCTAAGGAGCAGGTCTTGGGACATCTTGGTCTTGGAAGGCTTAATATAGAGCAATAAAGAATGAGAAGTTTTCCTCTCTTTTTCCTGAGGGATTTTCCAGGATATTTTCTGGACATTATTATGAAACGTTTAGATCGAGAAGATACCTGTTTTTTTCTTTCAAGAGTGTCATCAGATTGCAAATTCTTCCAGGCAGTGCTCTTAATATACTAACAAACATGCTTATTCATATTCAGAAATTAATTATTAATACAAATGTAGGTAATTATTAATACAAAGGTGTAGGTAGGTGGCTAGTTCCAGCTGTTTCACAGAGCTGAAAGAAAAAAATACCAACTAGGATGTACAAGTTCAACATGGTGTTGAACCAGGAAATTATTTCTACATCATACAAACCAAGCTAGTACCTGTTCATTTTCTAGGTGAGAAAGTTCAATGTTAATTTTGAACAGAATTAGCTTTTTCAGCAATAAGAATATTGCAGATTACTTCACCTGTGCATCCTTGGCAAGCACTTCAATAGCAAACCTGGAAGATCAATTAAATGTAAGTGCTACACTGAACCTGTCCTTCGAGGGAGCCAATTCCTATTGAAGAGCAATTTCTCCAATACAATGAAAATGGAAAATTGATTTACAGTCCAAATATGTCAGTTCTTATAAATAGAGTTATAACGGGGGTCTATAGAACGTCAGATAAAGGAACAGAGGACTGAATGGGGGAACCAATAACGCTTCGGTATAAATGAAGTATAATTGTTCAATCAATAGTTTACTTTAAAGATTTAGGCAAGATTTCATTAGACATTGATCAAACAGTTTTGCTTTGTACAGAGAGCAGTGAACTGCAAGTTTATGGTTGGAAAACACTCAGAAAAATTAAAGGGATTAAAAGCTACTAAAAGGCACTGAAGCAGATCATGCTAATGAATAGTTTTTAACACCAGCTAAATAGTAACCTTTATCTTTCTTTCCCTTTCCCCATCCTACTGCTGTGTCAGCCACTGAGGAAGGCTGGTCCATGAGAGGAGCTTTTCAATTCCAGGTGTTGCAACATGACAGGTGAAATTCTTCAGGTATGAAACAGCTGCTGATGAAAGGAGCTGCAAAAAATGAGTAGCACAACATTCAGTCTCAAAGCACTTCATACAGATCCACGTTTGCCTAAAGGATCATTCCCCAAGTATTGATACAACCATATTTTAACTGATTTAAGCAGCCCTCCTCCTGCTTTTAAGAGGTTCAGCAACCTAATCAGGGAGCAGCAGCAGCATCATGTGATTTACAGCATATTAAAAAATGCAAATACGTCAATGGGAGCAGAAGTGATTGCTGCCTATAAATACATCAGGAGTGAGCAGGATGGCAAAATGCTCAGGAGGAAAAAAAGAAGCTATTTAAGCTAAAGGACAATGCTGGCAATGAATAAATTTAGAGTGGAAATTAGAAGATTTCTAACTATTAGAAGAGTCAGAGTATGGAGCAAATTCCCAAAGGGCGTAGTGAAGGGAAAATATCTACTGGCTTCCGAGATGCATCCAAACAAGTTTATGAAAGGGATTACAGAATAGCAGGAGATTGGGCTCGTGTGCCCAGATCATTTCCAGTCGTGTCTCATACCTTAATAAGCATGATGAAGAGGTGAACAGCAATTCATAGAGTGATACCAATCTCTGTCTCTTTCAGTTGGCTGGAACTAGTATGTTAACTAGGAAAAATTGCTATATTAACTGAATTAAATTTGTTGCACGCAGTTTGAAAATCTGAAGTGAAGAATAATTTGATCTCAGGGGCCTATTGCACAGGCACACCAATCATGTGTTTCAGAAAAGGATACCTAAATGAACTGAAGCTTATAACTACTCCTCTGGCTGGGTAGTATGATTAAGTGAGGGCATAGAACCACATAGTCCATTAAAAGCATCCCTAAAGAAAGTACATTGCCTAAGCTTCTTACCGTCACCATTTTGCCAAAGTTCTCTAAAATAATCAGTTGTAAAGCATGTATTAGAAATCCTGACACTAACTTAAGTCACTGCTGGAATGCCCACAGAGCTGAATGGAGTTTCCATTCCACTTGGAGCTTACCAGTGTTGTTATTTAACTGCACATTAAGTTTCTCAGGAAATACTGGAGAGAGTCCAGTAGAGGGCCATAAGGATGATGAAGGGACTGGAGCATCTCTTTTAAGAAAGGCTGAAAGCCCTGGGGCTGTTTAGCCTGGAGAAAAGAAGACTGAGAGGGGATCTGATCAAGGTTTATAAATATCTGAAGGGTGAGTGTCAAGAGGATGGAGCCAGACTCTTTTAGTGGTGCACAGTGATAGGATGAGGGGCAACAGGCACAAACTGGAACAGAAGAAGTTCCTTCAACACAAGGAGGAACTTCTTTAACGTAAGAGTAACAGAGCCTGGAACAGACTGCCCAGAGAGATTGTGGAGTATTCTTCTCTGGAGACTTTCAAAACCTACCTGGATGCAATCCTATGTAACCTGCTCTAGGTGAACCTGCTTTGGCAGGGGGGTTTGAAAATGTGATCTCCAGAGGTCCCTTCCAACCCCTACTGTTCTGTGATTTTCTAGCCATTGAAGCAAGTATTTGCAAATCTGACTCAACAACAACTCAGCTACTGTGTTAAAGAAGAACTACTAATGTGAACCTATCTACAGTAACATGCATCAAAACCAGAAAGAACAAAAAGAAAATCAGAAGTGCTTACCATTTCTCATATTTGATAGCAATCTAGAAAATGCAGTTTGGCTGATAGAGTTAGTCCATCAATAAATGATGTTACTCCAAAACCAACTTAAACAGAAAGGGTACATCCAGTGTGGGAGATTAAAATCTAACACTAAAGAAATTATTATTATGTGCTTTACAGAAAAATGCCAATAACTGGTCATGAAGTAATTTCACTGACAGACAGTGCAACAAAGAGCATTGATATTTTAATTGCTCATTGACATTTCATTTTAAAAGTTTTAAGACAAACAATAAGCATTATTAGAAGGATAGTTTATCTGGATCTCTGAGATTACTCCTTGGCAGCAGTCAAACTTTACTTAATTGCCATTTTCCCTGAAATGGATAATGCTGTTATTAATTTTTTTTAGTGAAATCTATACAGAACTGAAAGATGTCTGGATCCCATGGTGCCACATGCAGTACAGACACAGTAAATATCCAAGTATTTCTTCTGCAGAGGAGCTGGAATGTCCATTTAAAATGTCTGAGAATACTTCTGAGAAGTAGCTACCAGAAATTTTCCTTTGGTAATCAATTGTGACTTTGTTCTTACTTGTATTAAAATAATGTCTTAGAATTAATTAAGTGGTATCATTGAAAAAATTATGCAAGACATTTATTAGTCTGCCAGGTGCTCCTTCCAAACACACAGATGAATTACCCACCTGCAAAGCATTTCTGAGAACTCGTTAACAAAAATAAAGACAAGTTGTTTTCCTAATTAGGTTGTATTGTAAATATGTAAAAATAAACTACATCATTTTAGCAACTAAAGGAAAGAGTTTGATTTTGACGTTACATGTTACTAGGATAAATATCTCTGTGTCTACTTTGCTCTAGTGAGCAATTAATGGCTAAAACATAAACCATCCAATATTAAAAAAAATAAAATAATATGAAGATGAGCAGTATTGAGCTTCCAACTTTCATTAGTCTTTATGTAAGAAAAACATTTTTTTTCTCCTTCAATTCTGATTACAAAAAAGCACTATATTACTGCTGAGCTATAATCAGTTTACAATTTTTATTTTTAATAACAGTTTGTGTACTCATTTCAGTTTGTGATGATGATCCCAGCACGTTATAATAATTTGCATCTCACTTTCAAATGAGAAATGATGTTGTTTGCATGACTAATTTCTCAGCAACCCCCCTTAATTTCAAGATGAATGTGTTTTTCAAATTTGGCCAATTATGTAAGAAGCAAACAAACAAACAATCCCCCCCCCGAAATCCCCCAGTGCTCCTAACACCTTTATTACAATCTGTTTTCAATTAATTGTCTTAAATTAACTCTGGGGGAGGGTTGCTAAGCACCAGCAGGTTGCACACAGGTTGTGGAGTCTTTGCCGTTGGGGCTTTTCAAAACTTGGTTGGATGCAGCCCTGGGAAACTTGCTCCAGCTTTGGAGTCAGCCCTGCTTCAAACTTGAGCTTCAAGGGGATGACCTTGAGACCTCTCACCCAAACTGAATCTTGCCATGAGTCTATGAAAACAGCCATTAAACAGATTATCACGGAATCACAGAATGTTAAGGATTGAAAGGGACCTTGAATGATCATCTAGTCCAATCCCCCCACCAGAGCAGGATCACCTAGACCAAGTTGCACAGGAACACGTCCAGGTGGGCTTTAAATGTCTCCAGAGGAGACTTCACAACCTCCCTGGGCAGCCTGTTCCAGTGTCTGTCACCCTCACTGGGAAGAAGTTTCTTCTCATATTTATGTGGAACCTCCTATGCTCCAGCTTACACCCATTGCCCCTTGTCCTATCATTGGATGCCACTGAAAAGAGCCTGGCTCCGTCCTCCTGACTACCTACCTGTAGTGGTACCATCACACATTGGATTACACAGGGAAGGATTTCACATTTCAGTTGAATGTGAATAGAGTAATAAACCTTTTAAAATAGCTACATTGATAAAAAAACTTTAATGTGCATGTCACATTCCTGAATGTGGTTTTGTATATATACCTCACAGAATCACAGAATGTTAGGGGTTGGAAGGGACCTCTGGAGATTATCGAGTCCAACCCCCCTGCCAGAGCAGGACCATAGAATCTAGGGCAGTTCAGAGAGGAACGCATCCAGATGGGTCTTGAAAGTCTCCAGAGAAGGAGACTCCACAACCTCTCTGGGCAGCCTGTTCCAGTGTCTGTCACCCTTACAGTAAAGAAGTTCTTCCTCATGTTGAGGTGGAACTCCCTGTGCTCCAGCTTGCATCCATTGCCCCTTGTCCTATCGCAGGGCACGAGGTTGTCCCTTTCTTCTTGACACCCAGCCCTCATATATTTATACACATTAATTAGATCCCCCCTCAGTCTTCTCTTCTCCAGACTAAAAAGCCCCAGGTCTCTTCAGCCTTCCCTCATGTAAGTAGGAACATTTCTATCTATACATACATGTACGTGTATACATCCTATAATGTTAAAACATCCCTTCTTATACATCAGACTCTGCTACTTAATATGCTGAGGTATGTTGCCAATTCCTTCTAATTATATTTCAATGTGATTTAATTAATGTAGACTTAATAATAAGAAAATTAAATGTGAGGATTGTCACAATGAGGATTGAAAGTGGAGTTTGCCCACAAATTATTAGCTTTGAATAAGAACAATAAATAACCTATATACAAAGAATAACTTGTTATTTCCTTTAGAAAAACAGTTACTGGATTGAATTTCTTTTTTCATGCTTTTGACTTCTTAGTTATTCTAGATAAAATTATCAAGAAATTTCTGCTTCCAGTAATGTCAGTATAAATTGAAAGTAAATCTATTACATAGGCTGAATTACAGCTGCCAGAGTATTTCTTTCAGAACTGAATATGACTCACTTATACAGCCAATTATACAGAAAATAATTATATTTTCCTAGTGAATTTCAGTCTGTCACCATCTGTTACATATTTTGGAGCAGGTTTTCAATCCAGAAGTTGATTTTACTGGGATTGATGATAAATCAATCTATAGCTTTATTACAAGACATACTAATTCCATTACAGCCTTAACACATTAGAATATCATATAATGTTCAATTCTTCATTCTTTCTTGCATAAAATTCATACGACTTCAAGTTATTTGCAACCAAAAGGGCTCTGGAAGCCCCACCCAGCATATGTCATATGACAAACCCGAGTCTTGAAAGCACAATCTGTTCCTGAGAAATGTCATGAAATATTTCCTATAAAATACATTTGAACTATGAAAATAGGTGTCCCTACATGAAGTAAGACACTTAGTAAGTGTATCGTTTCTCAGCTGTTTTAAGGCCCCAAAAGATTTTGGTTTTAAAAAGATCTATTTCCCATTGTTAGCTAGAATTTATGGTGGTGTTTCAGATGATGACAATGTCCATGGATGTGATGATGTTTGTCTCTGCTGATATATCAGGTTATGATTCAGCAAGTAACGTTCACTGTAGTCCAACTGTTGGACAGCACTTAAATTCTTTTCTTTCTGTCTCTTTTAGAAGATAATATTCTGTAAACCACAGTGATCACATATGATTTTAATCTGAGCATAAGAAACATTTTTCAGTTAGTTGGTCCTGCTAAAAAGTTTCATGATTTGAGAAGAAATGTTATGTTCATAGACTGTTATAAAAGTATCATAAAGGTCTGAAACTTTCTTTAGAGATTTTCTTTTACCAGAAATTCAAAACTCATAAAACTATCAAAATCTTGAAGAGCTATATTTAGAAATTTGATCAAAAGAACAAGATTTAACTTTTTGGTTCTGTGTATGTAGAACACGTTTATACCTTTTATTTGGAACTGGGAAGATTTAAGATTTGTTGTGTTGCTGTTTTGAAAAATTAATGTTAACAGTTTCATGTAATAATTTAAAAAAATAATTAGAACAAATTAAAAATAATCTAAAGCCATTTAAAAGGATGGGTCACATGGAGTTGTGTAAGCTGGGAAGAGAGGCACAAGAAGAACCCAAGGTGAAGAGAAGTGAAGAAGGGACACAGAAGTGCTTTAGAAAAGCTGTGCTTGCTCTTTGGGAGAAATCAGTGTGTTATACTCCAGTCCCCTGTGTAACCTTAACTTTTTATAGAGCTTTTCCAGAAGTCTGGAACCACCCCTGGGTTCTCCCTCAGACTGGAATTTCCCTGCCTCAAGTTGAGGAAGTTCTCAGGAGCAGAACCTGCAGTGCCCTGTCCTGTGCCAGAGGTAATTTCCAGCTCAAGTTCTTTGGAGGGGGAAATGTAGATTATTTTAGGCATTAGAGTTAATTATATTCTGGTTGACTTGTGAAACCATTTGCTTAAAAAAGTGCTAAGACGCTCATAATTTAAAAGCAGGAGGGATAATCCTACTTGAGGCTGATAAGGCCTGAAGTCCTTATCAGCTACATTGCTGGGACAGAGCTACAGGACGGAAAGGATTAACTCACCTACTTCATTTCAGGCAAGCTAAGCCTGCAAAAAAAGCTCTCTATAGAATCTGCTTACATAATTGGGGGTCTAGCATCATTTAAGCACTGGACATAGAATCACAGAATCATAGAATCATCAGGGTTGGAAGGGACCTTAAAGATCATCTAGTTCCAACCCCTCTGCCATGGGCAGGGACACCTCCCACTAGAGCAGGTTACTCACAGCCCCATCCAGCCTGGCCTTCAAAATGTCCAGGGATGGGGCTTCCACCACCCCTCTGGGCAACCTGTGCCAGTGTCTCACCATCCTCATGGTGAAGAATTTCTTCCTAATGTCTAATCTGAATCTCCCCACCTCTAGTTTTGACCCATTCTCCCCAGTCCTACCACTACCCAACATCCTAAAAAGTCCCTCCCCAGCTTTCTTGTAGCCCCCTTCAGATACTGGAAGGCCACAATAAGGTTGCCTCAGAGCCTTCTCTTCTCCAGGCTGATCAACCCCAACTCTCTCAGTCTATCCTCATAGGAGAGGTGCTCCAGTCCTCTAATCAATCTCGTGGCCCTCCTTTGGACATGTTCCAGCAAGTCCAGATCTTTCTTGTACCAGGGGCTCCAGAACTGGACACTGTGCTCCAGGTGGGGTCTCACAAGGGTGGAGTAGATGGGCAGAATCACCTCCCTCGACCTGCTGGCCATGTGTCAGCAGTGTCACCTCTGTCATGCCCCTATAGCTTAAGTCCAGGAAGGACAGCTAGCACCAAATAGATGCATGTAGAGATTAAATGTCATCACATTCTGCTCCCAGCCTCTGCCTAGCATTTCAGGTACATTGGTCCTTCATTCCAGAGACATAGTTTTCCTTCTCATTCAAGATAAACATAAGGAAATACATTGGTTCCTGTACATGTATCACTACAACAGGGAGGAATCTCTTCCTCTCTCCTCCTCCTTCTCCCATGTCTGAGTGTGCACATGAATGTAAGCTGAATAATCAGACATTAACCTTTGATGAATCTTCAGAAGAAATTGAACTATGTGACCCTTCTCCTGGATAGCAGTAAAGAAAGATATGCCACAAACCTACGGTCTGCCCCAACCAATTTCTTGTTCTTATCTCTAGATCTTCTCACTGAGCTGTTTTAGCCATATCTTTCTTATTTTTTGCCATGTTCTTTCCAGCTCTTGTAATAAATAATAAATTCTACTGCTCCTATCCCTGGAGGTTTGTTTCTTTCACCAAAACTCTCTATAGGGAACTTGCTCTGTTTCTAATTTCTCCAGAAATCTCAAGGGAAAAAAAAAAAGAGGAAAAAAAAATCAATGAGGACAAAAAGGTATGAAAGGGGGTCAAACGTGTTCTTTGCCCATTATTATTTGCCTTTCGGTGTTTGAATCACACAAGCACTGCTACTATAGAGAATTCAGGATAATTATCTTGTCAAGTGAAAATATAAGCTATTTATGAGAAACTCTAGGAAGGGTATTCCCAATATGCTCTTAAAAGCTCCCTTCACTCCTCTCCTGGGTCCCTTCCCTTCAACCTGTGTAGACTTCAGCATGGAGTTAAATACTGCAGTTAGCTGAGGTGTTTTCTCTGTGCATGCTGGTGAAATAATTTATCTGCACGACCCAAAGCAAATATCCAAGCCACATGCGCATAATTAAAGTGGTTTTAATCACTTTTGATTGAGTTTAATCAAACATTTACCTTGGTATTTTTTCTCCTTGCTTACAATTATGCAATTTGCTGTGGTTAAATAGGGAAAACAAAGCACTTAACAAGCACTCCAAGTGGAAGGTGCTTTGGTGCTTTGTAGTCAGTGTAATACACACTAAATTGAGTGGGGTTCACAAGACCACTTTCTGTATTCCTGTCTGTACTCAATAAACTCTGAACACACTACTCGACAGCTTACAACAAGCTAAATATCATTACTAAGGTAGAATGTACTACTTGAGAAAAGCAATAATAGTACTAAGGGTTTAAGCTTATAGAGTATCAAGTAATTTCTTAGGTGCAAACAAGCAGCTGAATAATAAGCAGACCAGACCCTGGGCTAAAGAGGAAGGCAGAAGTTCACAGCAATTCCTTTTTCTCTGACTTGACATAAAATGCTTTTTTTCACCCCAAACCTTAGAGCTCCCCGAATCACCAATGTGAGAGAAAACAATCAGACACCTCAGAGGTTCTCCAAGGTATTAGAGACACTGAAATAGCCATACTGGCCATCCCCTGCTTGGATTGTGAGTTTCAGAAAAAATACTTTCCTCTAATTTCTTATAATTTCTACTTCCAAGACTTTAATATTCTGTTATGTAAGCTCTCTCTCTCTCAAAAAAACCCCCAAAAAACAAGAAAAAAAAAATCAATAAATATCAATTTGAAAAAAACCCCATTAAATTCACCAAGAAAAAAGGTAATTTCAGCTACAAAGGGAGTTTCTTGGATGTAGGGAGTGGGGAGGTTCTCAATCTGTTCACAGGACAAATTGTCAGATGTTTTCCCATTAATAGTCATAAAAAACCTTACAGAAAACAAACAATTTGCCCAGCTACTTCTAATAATAAAAAAAATCACAGAATATATGCCTCCAGTTGCAAAACTAGTTAAATAATATAAATCGATTTTATTGATAAAAATAAAATAAATTAATATAACTAACTTGATGGATTAATCTACCACTATTTTTCTTCTATGGATTCACCTGGCTTTCTGAAGGTGGTATTTATTATTGCAAGTAAATAACTTGGACCTTTCTTTTAATTGTTAGTGTATCACAGCCAATATTATTTAAAACTGGGAGGGAAAACCTAGGGAAAGGAATAGATTTTTTTTTCTTATGCAGCAAACAGGCCTTCTACATGAACTTCAAAACAGTTTATATTTTCCTGTACAATCACAAAAGCTGCCTATGGTTCTGAGTATATTTGATCTTTTTAAGACCTTTCCTCAGTTCATTGTTTCTTCTGTCTTATATTTAATTTGGAAACCTTTGAGAAAAAAATTATCAACAATATAGGTATTGTTTTCCACTATTAAGCCAAACTATTTTTTGAGTTGTATCTTATTTAAGCTTTTCTAATCTGCTGATTAGTTCTACATTAAAATAGAACTAGACAAATAAGTATGAAGCAAAGAAGCATCACTCAACCAGAGCATAATTTTAGAACATAATTTTATGTTCTAAAGGCTCTGTGAGATTTTTTTATCATAAAAGAAGCTGGGATTACAAAATAAATCTATGTTTTCACTTTGAAAACAGAATCAGTAACGTGAAGATACATGTTATATAGGAGGAATGATGGGGAAAATGCATGCACTGATCTTCTCTCAAGACACTTAGATAAATAAAAAGTAATTGTAGACATTGATCAACTAAATAGAGCCTGAAGTATTTTATTTGTCCTGCACTGAAGACCATCAAATGAGAAATTGTATAACATCATAAAACTGTCAAGAATAAAAGCAATCCATAGCAACTCATCTAGAATGACCCTGGTTTTAAAGGACATTTATCTCTTAAAAAAAAAAGTAGAAAAAACCCCCAAAGAAATACTATTATTCATGAGTTGTGGGAAAATTTAAATGAAAGAGTAGAGAAAACACAAGAATTACAAATTTTTACAGTTTGACTGTAGCAAAACCTGACTAATAATGAAGATAGAAAAAACCTCAGTCTAAACTTGATCATTATTTAGGATACACACTTATTGTCAATCCCCTTGCATGTAGAAAAATCTCTGTTTTGTAAACAAACAATCCACTCCATATTCATTCCAGATTTTCTACTTACTTCAGCTGGAAAGTACCAGTTTCCCCTTGAGTTTGATCAACTCCTTAGACTTCAATCTCTTTGAGAGAGCTTCCAAATTTAACAGCAGAAAGGGAACATCACAAGGCAGCTTGGCAAAAAGACATCAGTTGTACTCCTTGCATAAGAAAGTGCTATAAAAGAAAATTGTTGCAGAGCTGTTGAGAAGAGTTTGCATTTACCCAACAAGAATGAAAGATATGATTGTGTATATAAGAAATTACAATCCCACTCCCACAGCCCTAAAGTCCACGGACCCAAATGAAATCAGTGAGACCCATCAGCTGTCAGATCACAAACTATGTTCCTGAAGGAAACTTTTGGGTGCTATGAATTCTCCTTGCTTCAGGATATGATATTTAATGACAAGTGTTTTTTGACTTTTGTTGTCTTTTTTATTTTGCTAGTAAGGAGATGTGCAAAACAGATTTGTGGACCATATTAATTTCCCCAGACTCCAACCATGTTTTCAGTAAAATTGGCAATCCTTTAGAAATCAATAGCAGTGTGACCAAGAATTTACAAAACTGAATCCACTCTTTACTTACCTCACACAGATGAAGGAGGAAGAGGGGGAGAAAAGGAGATAAAAGATTGTTTGTTTAGGGTTTTATTTACTTGTTATATTTTATTTTCATCTCCTGCATCACTAGGGTGTTAAGTCTCTGTCCTTTGTCACTGATCACAGGTATTGAAGACTCCAAGGACAGAATCCAAGATTCCCTTCATGCTTAATGAGCTGAAAAAAGAAACTGAAGCTAAATATATATTTAGTTTTACACTATGTACCAAGGTTTCCCAAGTGACACCCATTGATCTGCAAGTGAAACCTTTATTTTAGAAATGTGACAAAAACAAGGACAAAGCTGGAACCAAGGTAAGAGCTTTGGGAACATATATTTGACCAAAACTCTAGACACAAAAGAACCACCTAAAATTGAAATTATAATTACAGGGAGAGTTTTTTCAAAAGTACAATTGGCACATAGTTTCTGAAGTCAGATTTGGAAAGGTATTTAGCTGGAAAGATGCAGACAGCTCCCAAGAGAATTTTCAAGAGCACTAGGACTCAAACAAGAGTTGTATACTTGACACTAAGTGTTTCTCTGCAGTTTTAAGGCCTAGATACTAAAGGACTGATCTAAAAAAAAAAAAATAAAAATTGAAACCTCACTTTTTTCTTGTAGTATCTCAATTACAGAACTGCAATGTTAGATGATCTCATCTTTATAGCTGCAGAAAACATATACATGTATGAATATACGTATACATATGTATGAATGCATGAGTTACTATAGGTATGGGTGAACCTTTGGAAGGTTCATTCAATTTTTTAAAATCTGCACTTATCACATTGAATGCCTTTCAGTAGTATATTTCATTTAAAGACAAAGAGGAAAGTTTTCAGTCTTGACATTTTCTATGTTTATCAATATGTGTTATAAACACATAATGACTTTATTTCCCCCCTCAGCTATCAGTAATGCTGTAGTCTTCAACAGAAAAGTTTAATTGAGCAGATTACTAAAGCTCATGATTGGACCATCTATTTGCACATCTGAGAAAGCATTCACTTATTTTCATAAAGATTATACCACACATCTTCTATAGTGTACCTGAAAAGTGAAAATAAGAACAGAGTACCTGAAAAGTGAAAATAAGAGTATATGTGCCTGATTTATTTTTTTTTCACAGATTGAGTAAAGTGAATTATTAAAGGACGTAAAACCATAAGTGCTGGAAGCCAATATTTATGTGAATATTAAAAAATATAAACAGTTCAGTTTGTAGCAATACTTTTGTCATCTCCTGTACAACAAAAATATTCACCAATCCATGATGTGCTGTGGTTCTGTTTCCTGATACTTTTAATTCTCCTTCATATCATAATGTAGCTTATTAATGAGAGATATATTCATAAATAGTTTTTTTCCTATCTGTTCAAAACTTCAACAATAAAAACTTTCAACAGGAAATTAATGAATTTTTTTTGCCTGTCAAGATTACTTTTATGAAGGGGGAAAAAAAAAAATGCTGTGATGTTTGCTTTATTCCACAAGATGGAGCTCAGTCACTATATTACAATTCTAACACCTTGAGAGTTAGCTGCTGTTCTTTTGACATTCTCTCGTATGAATAATCAGCCAAGATTAAGAAGTGTGGTGTAATAGTGCTGTATTTATGGATGGCAGAAATGCCTGCAGAAAACACTGCTTGGCTCCTACCACGGTGTATCCATCACCAGCATGCAAGTGGGGACTCCACCACTTCCCTGAGCCTGTTCCAGTGCCTCACAACCCTCTGAGTGAAGATATTTTTCCTAATGTCCAAACTAAACCTCCTCTGGTGCAACTTGAGGCCATTTCCTCTTGCCCTATCATTTGTTACTTGGGAGAACAGGCTGACATCCACCTGGATACAACCTCCTTTCAAGGAGTTGTAGAGAGCAAGAAGGTCTCCCCTGAGCCTCCTTCTCTCCAGGCTACACAACCCCAGTTTCCTCAGCTACTCCTCATAAGACTTGTTCTTTAGACCCCTCACCAGCTTCATTGCCCTCCTTTGGACACATTCCATCACCTCAATGTCCTTCTTGGAGTGAGGGGCCCAAACCTGAACAGAGTATCCAAGTTCCAGCCTCACCAGTGCCAAATACAGGGGGATGATCACTTCCTACTCTTGCTGGACCCACTATTGCTAATACAGGCCAGGATGTTGGTGGCCTTCTTGGCCACCTGGGCACACACCGGCTTGTGTTCAGACAGCTGTTGATCAACCCCCCCAGGTCCTTTTCCACCAGGCAGTTTCCAGACACTCTTCCCCAAGCTTGTAGCATTGTAGGGAGTTGTGGCTCAAGTGCAGGACTCAGCACTTGGCCTTATTGAACCATCCAGGTCAGATTGCTCTTAGAGCCTCCCTACCATCAAGCAGACCAACATCCCTGCCCAACCTGGTGTCATCTATAAACTTACTGGGGGTGCCCTTGATTCACCCATCCATTGATAAATATATCAAACAGAACTGGCCCCAATACCGAGCCCTGGGAAGCACCACTTGTGACCACCTGCCAACTAGATTTAACTCCATTCAGCACCACTTTTTGGTCCTAGACATCCAGCCAATTTCTAATCCAGTGAACTGTACAACTGTCCAAGTCATGAGCAGCCACTTTCTCCAGGAGAATGTTGTGGGAAACAGGATTAGTGTAATTAAATTTTAGTTAAAGGGTGCTATTATTCTGTCAACAAAGCTGACATTTTTATAACCCATTATGAACACGGTAGACATGATAAAATCCTGCCATTGTAAACACAGTAATTATGGATAATTACAAAGAGGCACTATAATAGTTGCTAGCCCATCAATATCCCTTGTGCCTTTGCTATCACATGGCACTCCATCCCATACCTCCACTGGGCTGGCAGACCAAAGGACCTCACTAGCATGCCATCCCATAAACATTGATGTGCTGCCCCCCAGGCTTATCTCTAGTGAGCTTGGATTTATCCTTTTCCCCTTTTAAATGCTATTTTATAGCAGTAATAAAATTTCATTACTATATGACATTTAGATCCAGAATCCAGCACTTATGCAGTAGAACAACACAATGATTTGCTGTACAGGGAGGGTTTTGTGCTGGGCAAACATAATAATTGCATGTTTGAAAAGGAACTTAACTGTTCATGTAAAATCCAGAATCTGAATTACATCCTCAAAGCATGAATCAGAGTTTTTCTCTGAATATCATGTTTCATTAAGAGTAAAAGCAAGGGTTGTCAGGTTTGCATATAATAATTCTGTGACTGGAAAGTGTAGGTGTGTGCAAAGGCTCAGCTTTCTCCATGTGGGTAGTGCACACCATCAGTGTGATCTTCCACAGCAAGAGCTGAGAATCACAGGACATGATTTGGCTGGGAAGGATCACTGGAGTTTGTCTAGTCCACCCCCTACCCAGAGTCAGAGCAAAGACAACTTCATGTAGGTCTCGTTGGTGTTACTAATGCATCCAGCTTTCTGAAAGGTGATGACAATCTGTAATCCTGATTGCTCAGTTAAAAATACAGGCTAGGTACTTCCAGTATTTTAATATAGCTCTTAGTGGAAACTCCAGACTTTCAGCTGCACACATATTTTGTGGAATACAGAGCACATGTAAAATCTCTGGAAGCAGATCAAACTGAGATGGAAAACTTTAAAGATTAATTAAAGGACACATCCAAAAACCTACTCAATGATGTATCCTGCTTTGGTACATCTTCCATGGAATGAATACTGTTGGCAAGAAGGTTTTTAACCTTGACAATTATATCAGAAGAACTGATACTGAATACTGAAAGAATTCAGTTAGAATTCTTACTTAAGAAGTAAATATATATATGTGTATATATAAGAAGTAAGTAAGTATCTTGCTTAAGAAGTATATAAAGTAAGAATACTGAAATCTCACTCAGCTAAGGCACAACTAAGGCAGCTTCACTCAACATTGCCACTAATTTTGCAATGTTTTGATACACCTTAAGAGAAGTTTCATGCACTTTTAGTTGTTGGATTACCATTTATCTTTGTTTCTGTGAGCACAGTGGGTGAGATCTGGCATAATCTGGTTTCAGAAACATGGAAAAACTCAACTATCCCATTTTCTTTCTATGAAAGCTTTTGTTGGCTCACAGATGATGTTACTTTAATGTCTATTAGCCTTCACCCAAAGCAATAAAAACAGAAAATCAAAAAGTCATATTTTTATAACATTTTCCAGTTCTACTTTCTTTCCAGTCCTATTCCACAGGATTTTTTAGTGTCTCTCACCCAATTCTTATCCACTTCCATACTCTGAACAAATGTCATGTAATCTTTTCACACTGTACTACCCGTTACCTTTATATCTCTACAAACTCAAGATTCTTACTTATTTTGTTTTCCTTTGTTATTCTTCTCCCTTTCAAACACATGCAAATCCAGATCATACACCCACAGTTTTGTCACCAACTCTCTGATATTATATTCCTCTACTATTGCCATCTTGCATGCCTATTATTCCTATCCCACTTATCCATCCTCCTCAGAACCTCCACCACTTCTGTGCTGTCTTTGTCATTTCTGTGGCCATTTCTATTGTCCTCCTTCCCCTTTCTCTGGACTGTTTCCTCCACCCATAGAATAAAATAAAATTGAACAAAACCACAGCCATTCACAGCACTTTTACTGCCACTCAAGCTTCTGATTTATGGAGACCTGGATCATTTCATCTTTGCACCTACCAATTGTAGACCAGATCAGGCTGTTGGTGTTGGGACACTCCTCTCATCATTTCTTGCAAACCCTCTCACTTTCAGCACTTGCAGGAAGTCTCCTCTCTTCTTTAAAACTGCTGCCATATCCTATCTCAGCAAATCATCTCACTACAGTTCAGCTCTCCTCTCCAATTTCAGCTTCAATCTCTCTCTCCTTCCGTCCTGTGTATTTCCTTGGCTTTGTTAATGATCCATTTGATCCCTTTCACTGCTGGTTCTCTCTTCCTTTGCCTTGATGCTTTGCTGTAGCTCTCTGACTTGCCAAAATGTACCTCCTTTACATTTCATGCTTTCATTAAGCTTCACCCTCGTTTTCTGTCTGATTTCCCTCTTGCAGAGTTTTCCTCCTTCCAGCTATCAGCCAGTCTCTCTCATCACTGATCATCAGGCTTCACCATCTTCCCTCGTGACATTGCAGAGCAATTCCTTTTGACAGCACTGATAAGTGCCTTATGATTACATCTGGGTTTTTTTCTTGGGTTTTGTTTTGGTTTTGGTTTTTTTGTGGCTTTTTTCCATTTCCTAAGATGGAACTGAGTATTTTTTGAATATGCCTAATTAGTTAGGCTTTACAAAACAGTCTCCTTGTCTCAGTCACAGAGTTCAGAAATGAGTGTGTTCACTTGCAATACATGAAACATTTATTTTTTTTAAGTTCTTCCTTTTGATGTGAATTTTCATATAGCTCATTCCTTTCCCATTGCCTTAGCCATCAGATTCTGAGAAGGCTGGTATATTCAATCCAAATGAAAAGCATTTTGCAGACAAGTGTTTATAGTTTCTGGCCTTAACATATGCACTATATAACGGCGAAAAAATTATTAGACCAAAGCAGTAAAATTTCCCTCCCTCCCTCAGGTGAGTATCCCACTTGCTGGATTATACAGCATTTTTTCCTCCTTTTCTGACATTCTCACATCCACAGAGGGTTATTTAATTACCCAGTGCTAAGTGGAATAGCATTGAAAGGTAGTTGGAGATGTCTTCTATAAATAAAACCTGGCACATTACAGAGTGCCTTACTAAGTGTTACGTTATAAAATGCCAACTGAGACAGACTCATAGACTGGCTTAGGTTGGAAGGGACCCTAGAGATCATCTAGTCCAACCTCCCTGCTGTGGACAGGGACACCTCCCACTAGACCAGGTTGCCCAAGGCCCCATCCAACCTGGCCTTGAACACCTCCAGGGAAGGGGTAGCCACAGTTTCTCTGGGACTTCTATTCCAGAGTCTCACCACTCTTGAACTGAAGAACTTCTTCCTAAATTAGTGTCCTGGTTTAAATTAGAATCAAACCAGTTCTGTTCAGTGATTTTACTTTTCATCTGAGTCTCAATAAGAAAATTAGGACTTTCCTATAGAAAGTGGGAAAATTGGGTATGCATTAACTCAAGAGAAATACATGAAGGAAGACTCCATGGATAATATGGGGAAATGGAGGCCTGAACTAAACAATGCCATCCTTAGATTCCCAATTCTCAGTGAATGTTATAGAGTGAGCTAAACTCAATTCAACTAATTGCACTAGGCAGGTGCCCCAAAGTTGGGAAGTCAAATGCTTTGTGTCAGTCTGAGGGTTCACTTTAGAGATTCCAAACTTTGTCTCAACAAAGAAATTCCCCAGAAGACTTAAATGAGGGTGGGGGTTGATTGAGTCCATACACACTCACTGAAAGACAAGATTATATTACAAAAAATGACAAATAAGAACAGAGATCTATACTCTTATAGAGAGTATTGAAATAGACTCTAATCTCAGGCTTCTAGTTAGCAAGGGTTCAAACTGCTACTGCTGTTTCATTTCACACGCCTAAATATAATTTAACAGTATTTGGAAGATACTACCACATAACTGACATATTTGGTTGGTAGGAGAAGTCATGCATAAAGAAACAGGAAGATAGATATCAGTATTTCTAAATATCCTTATAATAAATTAAATCTATGTTGAAAAATGAGAGGAAAATACACATATTTAACAGAAAAAGTCATAAGAAAAATACTGAAAGTAGTAGTAAATTAAGCCCACAGTTTTCCATGTAGTATTGTTTACCTCACTGTAGCAACAGTCTTATGACATATGTTGCCTAACTGTACACTATTATCTGGGTTAGACACTTTTCTTGCAATTACAAGAAAAATTATTTATAGTTTCAAATAATGGCAGTGGAAAATCACTTGAGTTTCATTTCTCTCTCTTGAATTGACTATCCTTTTGCACTTCTTTTCTCAAGCTCCAGAAGGATCACAGAATAGAACAAAGGGGTTTGAAATGGCTGGTCTGTAGTTCTTTGCATTTCATTCATTATCAAATAGAAATTGACTTGGAACATGGTTATCTAGTGACCTTTAGTTCAGGCTGAGGAACAGAAGTATTCTCGACTCTATGACAAAGCTTTTAGTCATAAGTGGGATTAGGCAGCTCTTAAATGGGAGATCTAACCTTTGGTTGGAGGCAGCTCAGTAGCAGGTAGGTTCCCATCTTACATTCCTGAGAACTTGTGTCAAACTCTGGCCTATCTTAATTCCATTTTGTACTCACCAAAACAAAACAAACCAACCAAAAAAAGATGTTTTTTACAGCACATCCTATCTTTGGTTAATAACCAGACACAGCAGTGTGAAGCTCCTCTAGTGTTAGACATAGGACTGAATAGATGCAATCTTCACTCTTCTCTCTGGCAGTCAGATTTTGGTGCCAAAAGTATTGATTGTATTTGCTACTCCACACGTGTTTCAGTGGGAAGAGGCTGGAAGGAGCAGGGGAAGACACAGAAGAGAAAGAGGGAGAGGCATAGGGCACAGTCCTTACTGCAGAAATCTCAGCTTTGGTCTAACACCCCATTATTCATGGGTTTTGACAGCATGACAGTACCTCTACGTTCTGCACTGAATAAGGTGTTGTCTCAAAATTAAGTTGGCTAACAAGCACATGCTAAGACCCTGCCAGAGCTGAAACTCTCTAAAATAGTGATGTTTGCTTGCTTTGTTCATTAGACTCGTAATACCCCAAGATGCACCACTCAGGATAGTTGCACACTTGTCAGCAGGTCTCTGATTGCTCTTTTTACAACTGTATGAATAAGAATCAGCAGAAACCACAATGAATGACCTCTAATGGCTTTATGTGCTTGAAAAAAATTTCAAAAATCATTCCCTGCAAACTTGAATCACACAACAGCAAAGGGCAAGGGGAGGAAAAAAGACAACACCAGCTCTCCTTCTCTTTTGATGTGAATCAGACTCTGTTCTGAAGATGCCAAAGTCACATCAATCATGACAATAATTACAAATTTTAATTGAGTGTTCTGAAATAAAAATAAGGTGAAAGATCCCTAATAAAATGTGCCCCTGACTTCAAGAACACAGCAGGGAATTCAAAAGATGTAGAACTCTTTCGAGGGTTTCTATACTTATATTCTCAACATGGTAATAACAGACACTACTGGTCAAACTGATAATACTGTATTTTTTAACATCTGTTGATCTTATTCTTCCCTGTATGTCTCAGCTGGCTGTGTGGTGGCTGAAAAGAAAGAAGCACACAACAATTTGGGTTGGTTTTTTTTTTCCTTTCTGTCAAACAGAGCCTAGAAAGTCATCAAAATTTCATCCTAGTCTTATTGAATAAAACAATAATTATGATTGTGCTTACTAATAAATAATGATGGTGCTAGAAATGTAGAACTGGCATCTTCTGGTGTTTTGAAATTGAGTATTTTTTTCACTTTATCACAATTTACATAAAAAATAATTGAAAAAAATGGAGATCTTGGTACTGTCAAATCAAAGTTGAGCTGTTCAGGAGTGCTGCACAGGTATTACCCTGCTTCATAGCTGGAGCTGAACCACAGACTTCAGAATAAATCCTTGTTCCCACAAGGAAACATTAGGAAGTTTCTTGCCCTTGCTCATCTTTCAGCTCTCAAACAGCTGAAAACACAAGACCTATGCTTATCACAGCAGGAGAACATCCTCTACTCTGAATTCTTTCTTGGATTTACATGTGTCCACATCTATCCAAGGCATACACACACAGAGCCATCTTCACTTCCACAATAAGTCCAAAAACATCACTCAGTAAGCCTGACTGCTGTCACTGACATGAATTATTTGTATTCTCTCTACTTCTTACTGCTGACTTTCTGGGTTTTTCCAGCAAATTTTGCTATAGATAAACCAGTTTGAACAGATGCACCCTTCTCAGATGGAGAAAAATAAACAGAAACATACATAGCTGAATGACTAGAGAAAAATTTAATAAGAGATTTGATTGTCTCCATAAAAATATAAAGGATCTTGATGTTCTCTTGTGGGTGAAATAGTAAATTCTTTCTTGGGTTTACGATCAGTTTTTAGGAACCAGACTGTTTGCTACAAGAACTCAAAGAAAGGAGTGCTCATAAAATCAAGTATATAGTATTTGGCAGCAGTGCTCCCATAGACACGTGTTGAGAGAAATGTGCTGTCCCTGGATCGTGACTCAGCCAGAATAAATAGGGCAGCTTATCTGCATTGCCTTCAAGAAAGAGAGGCTCTGAATTTAGGTATCACAAATTTCCCTTGAGGAAGCAACTGAATATTTTTCTTGGCACAGAGCTACCAGCTTAATTCCTGACTTTATTTTCTGACATCGTGGTTCCATTCTCAACTGGAAAAAAAAAAAATCATAGTTGGAGTATTACGAAGAAATGGGAGACTGAAGATATGATTTAAAAACTTGATAATCTGATTCAAATGAATAGGGCTTCAGTACAACTCCGTTGGCCCAAATTTTCCCAAAATATGGAGGAGAAAAATGTATTCATCTATATCATTTTACCAAACTATTTTTCATTCTGTTTTGTCTTCATTATGGAAAATTTATTAGTTATTCTGTTGTTTTGGTCTTTTAATGTGGATTTTTTTGGTAGCATTTTCAAACCTGTCTGGGGCAGGGAGGAGAAAATACGGAGGAGAAAAATGTATTCATCTATATCATTTTACCAAACTATTTTTCTTTCTGCTTTGTCTTCATTGGGGAAAATTTTATTAGGTCTTCTGTTGTTTTGGTTTGGTTTTTTTAATGTAGATTTTTTTTGGCAGCATTTTCAAACCTGTCTAGGGCAGGGACAGCAGATTGTAAGCAGGGTGGAAGGCAAATTGGAATAGTATAAATAGAGAACAAAGAACATTTTTTGCAAAAAGTTTTAGTATTTAAATTCCATAGATTTCATTATTTTAATGGAACTCAACTGCACAAATACCTTTGGAAATCTGTCCCAGAGATATTATACTGTATAATCAGCTACAACTGAGAGGAATAAATTAAGAGATTTGCTTGATTAAATTCCCAGTTCCTGTTGCACTGAGTATTTGTGCCAGCAGATGCTTTTAATGAGCCTGGGATTTATAATGCAAAGGGGAAACATAAGGAAAAAAAGATTACATGGTAAAGAAAAAAAAACCACTCATGGAAACTCATTATAGAGGTTGATTTAAGGCCTGGCCTGTCTCCCAAGCTTCTTTCCACTCTCTGGCTCCACAGGCAGCACCAGGAATTGGGCAGTCAGGGTGGACAACTCCAGCACATCAATCAACCTGTGCTACTGGTGTGGCAAAATAGGGGGTGTGCTCCAGCAGATTTTTTTATTTAAATGGTTAGTTTTTATTTAAATGGTTTAATAGAAATGGTTTAAATTGTTCAATAAAAATGGTTTTATTTAAATGCTTCGTTTTTTAGCTTTAACTGAAAGTGTCCATTCTGAGTAGACAACGCTGATTTTTTTTCTTGGTGCATAAAAAGAGCTTTAATTCTAGAATAAGGTTTTACAATTGTTTAAAAGAAACAGAGTTGCATCATACCTTTTCTTGTTAAATGCCAGTCTATCTTCTGATCATCTTGGGAAATGACAGATCTCATCCATAATCACATCTAACTACTCTATTTTTCACTGACACTGAATTCTTTGGTGTTTTATTGTTATGACAGTTGTTGCTAGTATAAGACATATATTTTATTCTTATTAGAACCATCCTACGTTGTTTTTTTTTTTGTCTTTTATATGATTTCCTTCACAGTTCTTTCTCCTTTCTGTAACCTACAAGGGTCTTTTTCTCATCCTTTCTCTTCTCATCCTTTCTCTTCTCCTCATCCTTTTTCTTCTCTACTGCTCAAAATCTTTTCCCTTCTTCTCATATTCCATTTTCATACATATTCACTGTCATGCTCTTTTCCTTTTTCATTCTCCAGTTCATTCATAGTTTCTGTTCCTCAGCAGCCACTTAGGGCTAAGGACCTACCCAATAATTGTTTTCATAACTTACATACTTTATTTTATATTCTTTCTGCCTCCACATAATTTGAAGTCTCTATTCCCCATCTTCTTTTTCTACATGCTAATTGATTCGTTCTGTGGTTAACTGATGTTTTAGGAAACCAGATACAATTTGAGTTCAGATACCCCTTCTAACCAATTTAAGGAAGCAAGAATTGGTGGAATTTCTCCTCCTTCAGTCAGACAGACAACCTTTGACCTGACAGCTACGTTAACTCTTACATCACTTCTTATTTTCTTATGATAAACTTCATTTACAGGTTGCTTGCATGGAACAGTACTTACCCACTGAGGAAATATCAACAGGGGGCTTAATTTCTTCTTGATTTTAAAATGAGGATATGTGCAGCTCTGTGTACACTTATTTATGTATATGCACACACACGGTTTTTCTTTATTTGTAGTGCAGATGGTTTGCTGTGGTACAAATGTAGACATTTACCTATGCATCACTTAATTAAGAATGCACAGTATCACAAATTAATGCATTAATCAACTTTCTTGTCAATTTTTCTCAAGTAATTTACCATTTACGATGCAAGCCATAATACTGCCTCACTCCTGGGAATTTGCCAATTTAATTGCTGCCAACATTGGTTCATTCTAATAACTGTTAAAAAGAAAAAAAAAGAGGGATAATTTTTCATACACTTGGTGATTCATAATAGGATTTGGTGCCATTCTGTTTTTAAAAAATAAAATATGTAATTATTCAAACGCAGTAATATATTTAAATGTATTCCTAACACTGAGCTATTCTAGGTTAGACAGGAGAGTCCATAAAGATAACAGTATTAGTGTCAGGAAGCAAAAGATCCTAACACAGTTCATGATAACTGCCATTTCAGAATGGTTCAAATTAGATTCCAGAGTGATGAAAATCACTATTTCACAAAATAGGCTTATACACATAAAATATTTTTCTACATTCCATTATTTGACACAAAAGAGTAGATTATTGAAAGCTATTTGGAAGCCATTTAATGCCAAAGGAGCATTAAAAAAAAGCCCCAAAAAACAACAACAACAAAAAAAACCCCAAAAAACCCCAAACCAACAAAAAACCTCTTCTACTTCATAATTAGATGCAAAGGTAAAAATTAAAATAATCAATATGATAATGTTTTACTAACATTATTAGTTCACAAGAGCTAAATGTTGCAAAGCAAAAATGAAATAATCAGAGTATACAGTGCTGTACTTCCAGTATTTTATTCAGGATTCCTTAGAAATTCCTTTTTCACTTAGAAAACACAAAAAGGGAACACTTTTCAAGCAAAAAAAAGCTCTTTTCAAGCCACAATTAGATGCCTGTACTTTTAATTGGGATGATCATTATTAGAAATGTTTGGATTAAGAAGTGTTTATGAAAAAGGTATCAAATCTTTGACTTCTGCCTTATCTGCTGGCATGGCTGTGACCTTTAGATAGGTTTTTAAGCCTGTGCATAAATAATCAGTACATGGTCTTTGATCTTATTAGAAGAGTGGCTTTTAAGATGGATCAAAGAGGTGGAAAACATCATAAGAGGTAACCAAGGCTGCACATATGCCTCAAGCCCACACCAACTACATCTAAACCATATCTGATGTGCTTATCTGGATGGATAAAGAGGGTTCAAAGCTAGAGCAATATCATTGGTTTGACTTTCAAACTTTTGCGAGTGGATCAATGACTATAGGAGGCTCTCAGCAGGCTGAACACACACAGATTAGCTTGGTGACCTACCCAAGCTTTACAGTAAAATCCTAAGTAAACCAGTGCACAAGTACAGAAATAAATCATTATTTTTTATTTATTTCCATGGCTGGATTTCGTCCAACTAGGCTGCTGCAGGAAGCTGCACTTCTGGACTAGGTAATCATCAAGGTATGAGAGAGCATCAGTAAGGGGAAGACCAGAATGTGCTACTCACCGGTGTAAGAAAATAGTGGAAATTACATAACATTTGCAAGATGTCAAGATTGGGAGAGTTCCCCCTGTCAGAAAGACAAGAAACAACTTTTTATCTTCCATTGTCTTCTTTAGCTTCCCCTAAAACTCCCCATCTATCTTCAGCCTTTCATGTGCTGCTTTAACCTCACTCACTGACCTTACATCCATATTCCTTCCTACAATTATAAATCAGCATCTTTCATTGTTCTGATGGGTACTCATCATTCAGAATGAAAACTCAATTTTTATCATCAAACTCAGTTAAGAAGTGAATAAACATTTTAGTATAAATCAGGGAACATGATGTACTTAAATTTTATTTTTAGCCTTATATATGTCAGCAATAATTTGCTAAGAAATTCAAATTTTATCTAACAACCCAAGTTTCTGAGCTCATAATAATACTGACGCAAAAAGATATTAGCCAGCAAGTTTATTTTGCAGCATAGTATCAACATAAACCATAAAGTGGTGTACAAAAAACTAAAGCAAACAGCAACATTAAAACCAAATTATTTTTTTTATATATATATGAATATCTTCTTTGATCAGTAGTTTATATAGCTTTTAACTTTTTTAATTTCCACTGCACCATGTTGTCATATTCCTTCTTGGGGAAACACTTGATCTTTGTGAGAACTTGCTGTGGGTTGGAAATAATGATCTTGTATTAAGTAAGGAAAGCAAAGGCATATTCAAAAGCATGCAGGACAATTCTGCTTTTATCTCCAGGCAGTGTCACATTAGTGGCTGTGTGCTCAGCAGGAACTGGAGGCTAATCCAACATATTTGCTTTGGAAATTTCACAGATAACAACGTATAAATACATTAATTTGAAAAGCTGGTAGCAACTATGCAGTAAGGCAATAGCAGAATTATAGTAAGTGGCATATTCAACTAAATAAGTATATTTTTAAAATTAAATAGTTCTGGTTTCCTGTTCCCACTAAGTTACATGTTTGGATAATATGCATCTGCTTTGGCCAGTAATTTACACTGACTTCTGACTCTGACATTTTTATCTATTCCATGGAGTAAAAGCCAGTAAATTGTTTTCTTTTGCTGAGAAAAACTTGTTACATACCTTCTTCAGATGGGAGATGGAAATCACTGCTCCTTCCTTCAAAAGCCATCTTTCCATTGACTCCAGTATACATTAAAATCTTCAAGATTAATTTTCGGTACACATCAAGGGTGTTGATTATACTGACAAAATGTAATGGAAATTAAATGTCAATGCAGCTTACGCCTGCATCTGAAAAATATTGCCTGATTTAATGTACCAGGCACAGTGCAGAAGGAAAGATGTCATTTCACTTATTCATGAGCAAACTACAAACAGGAAAGAAATATATCAGAGGAAACTGTGATCTTCTAATGTGTGTTACAGGATCTGAACCTAGTAGTGTGAAATATGGGCTGGGAATGTTTATTCCGACTTGTGTCCAGTGGGAATGAAGTTTCTTTTCAGATGCCTGACAACCTTGCTATGCCATGTGTCATATCATGGTTGTTTACTTGGCATCTGGCAAGACACAGCCCACCAAAGGCAGAGGCTTTTTCTACTTTGTTAAAAGCAGTTTCTGGGCTGAAGGATAAAAGAGTTCTTAAATAAGTTTAAAAAATAATTTTATTCTGGTTTTCAAGAAACTGCTGAATTACTGCTTTTTCCTCTTCCCTTCTCAGGGATGTAACCTCTAATATTTTTAAGAATAGTTGTTGATATTGGCAGCGTATGATGGGTATGAGCCAGAGAAGGGGCCTGGCTCATAACGTCCTCCAGGATTATATTTCCTATTGCAAACGAAGGTGCCTGGCTCATAATGTGCTCCAGGATTATATTTCCTATTGCAAATGCTGATTATGGATAAATGGATGATTGGTGTGACCCAATAAGACACTTCTTTCTTTCTGATGTTCTCTTGCATAGTTGCTGCTTATATTTCCCTCTAACCTCTATTTAGTGTTTTTTCCTTCTTGTCCAAGACTGTTACAATAAATTACAATAAAAATCTCAGAAAGGCTTTTATTCCTTCCATCATACTGTTTAAAAAATGCAGTTTTCTAGAATGGGCCAACATGGGATGATAGAATCAATCCTATGATTCTATGAAACTATATTTGAGAAGCACAGTAATTCTTGCTAGATTGGCAAGAATATATAAAAAGTCATTCAAAATATATTTAAAACTTCAGAAAAGTATTTGCAATCTAGCACTACAGAAAACATTCCTGTATATTTAAAAATTGCAGACTTACAAACAGGCTTTGATTTTTTTCCCCTGGAAGTAAATGCTTTCTCCTCTCACTGTATGAATCTTTTTTCTGCATAATTTTAGGCAATTATGACCACACAATTCAATAGTTCTCTGTACTTATGTGGAAACCAGCTTAACAAATGTGTTATCACAGAGATCACATTATATTAATTACTAACACTGGCTCAGTGTTGAACTCTTCCTGCAAAATTTTTAAAGAAAACATTCAGTTTAAGAAAGAAAAATAGAAATTAAGGTTATAGATCAGTCATGTAACTGTACAGAATTTACCAGCACATCTAAAAATTATGGTTTAGGCCACTGAGGTTTTAAAGGAATTTTCCAATAATATGCAAAGATTTCACTCCCAAATTCTACTGACTCTTGTCTTAAAATAAGCACAGAGACACTTGAAATAAGCACAATCAGGGACACTCAGTTTCAAGTTCATACATTAATGAACACCTTGAAAAGCAGTATTCATGCCAGCTAAAATTAGATACTGTAGGAAAACAAGCTTCTTAAATAATCAGCTTGCTTTTTTATTTCTTTGTGGAAGTAAGATTGGAAGACTTAGAATATTCTGCATTTTAATTGATTTTCTTACAAAGACAACCTCATCCTTTCTGCTAGAAGGGTTTTCCCCTGGCCATTTGCTTAAGATTGAGACAGAAAAGGGAAAAAGAACCATCTACTTCTCTGTGAAACACTGGACACTCCTGTGATCATGAAGCATTTACCTATAACATG